>JAQIXS010002146.1:0-24455 GCA_034700785.1 Rossiulus vilnensis
AGAAAACACTAGAAACGATCGAAAACGCACAATCAATGTCCGAAAAACCTCGAAAATTCACCGCAAGCAAACGTTATGGCCAAATGGATTGCGCATGCGCCCTGTCATTCCAAGGCTTCGGCGAAAAAGGCCAACATGGCGGAGTCTGAATTTGGCCATAGCCAAATTTTAAAAAACACGAAAATCGTCGTGAATGTGGAGGAAGCCCTCGAAGATCTGCTCGTTGTATCCTTCACGTGTGGAGCCGCGTCTTTCCAAGGCGTCCTGCTGAATTCCACCAAAAAGTAAGCGCAAAAATCGCTTCGATTATCGAGCATTGGCAAGGGGATGTAACACGACCCCTCTGTGGTTTTGCACTTGCAAACCTAACAGATGTAGGCCCACAAATCTTTATTTGCAGCCCATGGGTGTCCCTTTGGGGCGCCTGGTCCGCTGCTCCCATTCGAGAACCTGCTTGCGCTGTTTATGGACCCGTTTGTTTTCTTTTAATAAGCGGAATTCGATTTTTTGTTAGCAAGCTCCTGCTTAGGCCTAAGCCATGGAAACCCAGTCTTGTAACCATGTTTTGCCCATTTTATAAGAAACCTTCAATAAATAGGTTTGGTAGACGATTACTCGTCATATCTTGCAGCTCAAGCTACTGTTTGCAGCTGCTTTTTGGCTAATCTTTTGCAGAACTGCTCAGTTGCAAGTGCAGTTGCTTGACAATGATTATATAGTGGATGCCAAATTTGAATATGGACACTTTCAATAAGGATGTCTAAAGGACCCTTATTTACTGATAGAATGCAATGCTTGACCATGATTTTCGTGTTCTCCTAAATTGCTTGCAAAATGTGGATATCCAGAATTCATGATGCATTGATGAGGCAGCATTATTCGCAGTCAATAATCATGTAATTGTTGCATTTGGTAGCAAAAGCGTTTTAAATCAGAATGGTGTTCTATTTTTAAGCCATAGTCTCAAGTTCAAGAGCATCCCCATTTGGTCAACCAGGATGATTTCACAATCGGTTGAATTTTGTGTTTTCAGAAATTGGCCATGTGGCGTCGTCCCACCAACAGCCGCGTTCCCGGGGTCCGGGGAGTCGCAGGTGGTGGCCGAGCAGGCCACCCTGGACAGCGACAAGCTCTTCGCCGTGAGCCGACGCTACACGTACTTCCAGGAGACAGACAACCGCAGCAAGTACGCGCTTATTCCGAGGCGAACGAACTGCCGGCGGCCGGGTGAAAAAGCTGCCCGGACTATGCGGCTGCGGCCCCGGCAGGTGTTGTGCTCCAAGTGCAAGTCCATCTGCAACGAGAACTCTGAGAATGTCGAGATTCCGAACGCGTCCCGGGAGGCCGGTCGTGCCTTAGAGAAGAGGGCAGACTCCGGCCCGCAGGTGGCGCCTCAGGCGAAACTCAGCGCGGACACCATCACCGCCAAGAGTGTGGGTCCGGTGGGCGGCAATGCTCCGACCAGCACGGCGATAGGCGGTGTCACTCCCGTTTGCACTGCAGCCGACAATACCAATACTCAGGACGTGTTTGGCCTCGACAGGATGGTGCTGCGACGGAGACGCGCGGCGGAAGAGATGCCGGTGCTCAGCGAGGAGGCCGTATGTGCCGGCAAGCGCCCGAAGGAGAGCGAGGCCGAGAACTTGTGTCCTGCAACGGCTGAGGAAAAGCACCCGCTGGCCAAGACGAGTCCGTTTATCAAAATTTCGTTCGGGCCGCTTGGCACGGTTCTGAAGATCCCTCCGCGAAGCAATAATTACTCGGCCAGTGACACCGATGCGGAGTTGCAGGAGGCAGTGGCCCCTGTGCCGGAAACTCTGATGGCAGCCACCAAAGACGCGAGTGCCAAAGCGGCAAAAAAAGCGCTGAAGAAGGCAAAGAAGGAAGCGCATCGCAAGTCGACTGTGCTTCCTGTGGCCCCCTCGGACCCATCTGAGCCACACAAGACGCGGCACCACAAGCACAAGTTCAAGCACAAGCGCAGGCACAAGGACAACAACAACTGCGACATCGTTGCTGACTTCAATGGCGTGCCGCTGGCGGACGTGGAGCGCGACAGTAAGCCGCCGGAGCTGGACGCCGAGGTCCTCTCCCTGGAGAACTGGGACTGCGGCAGCTGCGACAACAACCATGCGGACGCCTACAACGAGATCAAGAAGGAATGCCTGCGCCAGAAGCTGTCCATCAACCTGAAGCGGCTAAGCGAGAAGTCATACACGAAGTGCGGTTCGGCGGGCGCGTTCAACGAGGACAGCGACGGGGCGTCAGACTCCAACTCGAACTCGAACAGCGAGGCGGGGGATGTGCCCGAGTTCCCGGAGAGCGAGCCCCCCAAGGACTTCGAGAAGGTGCGGCCACTTATGATGAGGATAAGCTCGCACACGGTCGTGTCGTGCAGCCTGGGCGATGGGCGCAACATGGCCGTGGGCGACATCGTGTGGGGCAAGATCCACGGCTTCCCCTGGTGGCCTGGCAAGGTGCTGTCCATCATGGTGTCGCAGAGAGACAACGGGATGCTCATCACGCAGCAGGCGCACGTGGCCTGGTTCGGCTCGTCCACCTCGTCGTACATGCCATGCAGCCAGCTGGTGCCGTTCCTCGAGTGCTTTAAGATCCGCTACAACAAGAAAAAGCGTGGCCCATACAAGGAGGCCATCAAACAGGCGACGCTAGCCGCACAACAGGTTCTGCGCGGCGTGGCGGTGGACATCGAAACGTGAGGTTTCCTGAGGTGGGGCAGTTATTTTTCTCCACGGCCCACGGACAGTTCCGAGTATCGTCGCTCGAGTCCATTAGGGTAGAAACGTAGAGTAGCATCGCACCAGACATCACAAACAAGTAGTTGCCTATACACGCGTTCATAACCTTCACTATGGACGCTTGTGTAGGCAACCACTTGTCTGTATCGATCCAGGAATCAAATCAAGTTTGTTATTTCAACACTTGATGCCTGAAACATGCGATCAACTCAGATGCCATGCATCGAAATCGCATATTTCTGACAGGCATCGATTCTTGGAAAAACAAACTAGATTGATGCAATGCTCAGTCTGATGCTTGATGCAAAGTTTCACTATGAATGCATGTATAGACAACCACATGTTTGTTTTTGATGGCTGATGCGATGCTGCGAGGGTAGAAACATAGTGCAGCACTGCATCGAGCATCGCATCAACTATCAAAAACAAACACATGGTTGCCTATAAACGCGTTCATAGTGAAGCAGCACATCAAGCATTGCACTGAGCATCGCATCAATGCAGAAATCAAACTGGTTTGTTTTTCCAAGACTCGATGCCTGAAATATGTGATCCGATTGGTTCGTTCATTCAAGGACTTGCCTCTCAACCCAGATGTCATTGTTAAAGCGATGCTTAATGCTCCACAATGTGCACCCTTGATGTCCGGTACATCAATGCCTGATGCAATGCTGCACCATGTTTCTACCCAAAGTTTCCTTCTTTACATCCAAAATCCCACTGATGCAAACTGAAGGCCCATCGGTGGATGGTGGCCTGCCATCGAGGTAGGTTTCGATACTCGAGCGATGTTACTTACGACTTAGCGACGGCTGCATCAATAACACTGAAAAAGACGCGCTAGGGTGCGTTTTGGTCACTGCCAGTGAGACTTGAGTAGTGCGGGGAGTTTCTCGGGTTCGCACCATTGGAATCGGACGGAATTCCTCTACGGAAGGGTTTTAATTATGCGTTTTCTACTTGTAGAATTGAGTCTGGAGTTTTTTTACAGTGCGTTTTTGTCACTTGTGAAAGGTCGGCTAAGGAATTCCATGTTTTTTTAAGATTTGGACCCAGCTCGAGACCCGGTTTGCTTTGCGTATTTTTGTTACGTACTGCCATACGCGACTGTGGATTTTCCTTGATAATTGCAGGTCCCCGTCTTTAACGTCACGCTAATAGATTCAGTTATGTCAAGGCGGCGTACCAGAAACAAGAATGGACTGAAATACAGTGACCAATCCGGTTTTAAACCACAGATCGATTTATTTTGTTGACATATGACAGGTCGGGTGTGATCAATTTACCTCAGTAGTCACCTTGATATTGCCAGGTTATAATGAACTATTTTGTGGTCATTGAAGTTCAGTTTTAACCGATTAGGTCGCCATTCCTGCTCTTTTTAGTCCAGTTTCTATCAAAACCCAGATGCCACGTGATAACTTTTTGAATGGCATATTGCACTTTTGGTTGCCCGGCATAAAATATGTGTATCTAGGCAGCACCAAGGGCACGGTTCCATCGATTGAACGTGGGCAGATAAATAGCACAACTAAATGAACTGCACCAGGATGTTTTTGTACTGACGGTTCAATGCCGAACATTTTTCGAAATTAAATTGACACCACTGATTAAAGATGGCTAACAGAACCTGATTATTTTGTTTTGCAAAAACTGTGAGAGCCAATGGATGAGTCGAGATACAAGATTTATGGCATGGAGAAACGGAGGTTAGTTTCCATCTTTCTAATTAACTTTTTGTCCTAACGCTAACTTTTTCGAGACTTAATTGTGTTAAACCATAATAGAAGTAGGTGTGATCCTAGCAATGGATAGTAGCGGTGGTTTCCAAAATGAAGTTTGAGCACAAAACTTTGACTGCAATCAATTAATATTCATTAATTAAATGCTTTAAAACTATCCAGGCATTTGCCTAGAAACAAGTTTGAAAACATCGAGAACTTTACCAAAAGGAGGCAAGGCCAGATATGCGAAGTATTATCCTCCCTCTCCCTCCAACCCGAACCCAAATTGGGTGACAAGTACTTTGCATTTGCGGTGTCCTAATGATAAGAATGAACATAAGAGGTTTACTTAAAACGAAAACAATTCTAGCCAAGATTTTAAATAAAAAACCACTAGGAATTTTGTTCGCACAAACACGTTTTGAAGGTTATTCAGGACAACTAAAATACACACAGTGGTAAAGGTGAAGATTCCATCCATTAAGTGATCTAGTTATTTTAGTTAGGTGCACTGTGTTAGAAGATAGAAGCAAAGCCCTGGCCATTTTTACGCAAGGATAATGAATATTCTGAAATGATCAGCAGGCATGTGATCTAATTTTCAGTGTCAGAAAAAAACACCGTAAAGAATGCCTGCCATTAATCTTGGACTATCGCTGCTCACCACTCACCATGAACCTCTCAATTAATTGTGCTCATTTGCCTGCTTGGGGAAGTCCAGTTGGGCACTAAAAACGTAAGGAGATCTTAATTGGGTTTCCTGGGGCATGTTTGTCTCGTCAACTGGAAGCTGCTAAAAACCCTGATGCTGCTACCACTTGGCCGATGTTCTGATTCTGGGAGATCATATCGCGCGACATTCGCACATTGTCATTTTCCAGTACAAAACGCGTGGTTGTACTTGAGATTCTTGTAAGCGCATTAAATTTTTTGTGTGTGCTTGAACGAGCGAACCTGTGCGTGGCATCAAATTCACCCCGGTTTAATATTCACGGGCATACACGTCTCGCTAGGAGTTGGGTAGGGTGTTCTCGGTATGTCTCAAATCGCTGGCTGAGGCGGCCAATTGCTGCGCCGCCACTGCCAGGCCTGCGAAGCTTTCTCGACTCTCCAAAAGGGCATCGTTCATTCCGAGGCTGTTTAGGCTGACGCTGCTGTTGCAAAAGATGGGCTTTGGCCCCAGCGGATGCTGGATTTCCACGGGCGAGGACACGTCCGTCAGGCTGCCGGTGAAGCTGGGATTGCGGGAGTGGGTGACGCTTTTGGATACCTGTGCGGGCGGCATCTTCTCCGTGCTGGGCTTGCGGCTGGGTGGGTGGCTGTTCGATCGAGGCACTTTTTGCTTGTGGCTTCTGGGCGTGGCACTCGACTTCTTGTGCTGGTCGATCAGGTCGTACGCTCGGCCGAGAATCACTATGCTGTTCAGCAGTTTTAACGTAATTAAACTGAAAGAAAACGAAATTAACTGAGCGATCATTTCATGTTGAAAAACCGAGGTGTTGCAGTGTATTAATAAAGTCTCACTAAACCTTGTGAAAAGAAGTCAAAAACCGCCGAAGCTGGGCCTGTCCAAAGCAATCAAATTTTAACGAAGAACTAAATTTCAGGGTTTTCACTGAAATTAAATTCTCAACTTTCCTGACTTTTGAAAAAGTTTCCCTGATTTTATTTAAAAAATGTTTAGAGAATAAAATGGAAACCCAATCACTGATATTTTTATTATTTCAACAGTTTAAAGTGTGCTCGGGAAAATAGGGGAATTCCCTATTCTAAGCCCTCTTGAGCAGTATCATCTCAGATTATGACAATTTATGGCCGGCATTTTATCTGATGAGAATTTCCCTGAATGTTGCATGGAAACTTAAAATTTCATTGACTTTTCCTGGTTGTTCCTACTTCCCCATCAAAGTTCCGTGCAAGAATAAAACAAAAGAGTTTCTCAACACTAGGAACAATAAATGAAAAAAAAATAGCTTACCAAACATAACCCAAGAATACCAGGAATATGCCGAACACATCCTTCACCCTAATAGACTGACTGGCCACTCGCAGAATAAGAACTCCCAGCGGCAAAGGAATGAATCCCATTCGCCTTGACACAAGATCAGAATGATCTGAAAATGCCTAGAAACGAAAATAAATGAGGCTTAATAGATTTCTTTGCTGCAGTGTTAACATAGTGTTTGTCCTTTAAATTTGACATGTAGCTTACGTTTTTCTGCTTACTACAAGCCAGGTCATAAGCCAAACTTGTGGTGTACTGTTGATATACCTTTAATGAGGGAACAGTGAATTAATGGAACTAAGCTTATAATGGATAACGCCGAAAAAGGCCGCATTTTGCCTTGAATGTTTAAAACGCCTTACTTCTGTAGGAAGTTCGTTGAACCGGGTGATAAATGCGTGTTTCACCCAATCGACCAGGATCTCGGAAAACAACACCATAAGGCAGTCGGGTAAGAGAATCCAGAAGCGATCTGAGGCAATATTAGAATTCAGAATAGAGATCTTACGAATTACGACGAAAATCAGAGAGAATGATTCAAGAAAAAACGGCCACCTTCTTTCCACGCATATTCTTTCATCGTCTGGATGATGACAGTTAAAAGCAGGATGCAATAGTGAAACCTCTCTCTCACATCACTGCATGACATTTGGAAAAGATTGTTCTTCTCAAATTTTTTAAAAACGCTGCCTTTCAGCTCGACAAACTAATGGAGAAAAAAAATTATTAGCGCAATACATTTTTTCGGCAGAATCCTTCATGCAGAAAACTGCATCTCACATCACACTCACATTATTGGACATCATGATAGTTAGCAGTGCTTTGTTACTGGAATTGATGGCCACGTTTAAGGTTACTGCCTGGAACAAGACTAGGACCGTATGCATAACTGACAACCAGGTTTAAGGAAACAAGCATATTGCAAATGAAGCGATCATTAGATTGCGGCACAAAGGATACAAACATAAAATATGGCAAGAGTTAAGTGGGGAATCACTCCAAAGTGCTCTCGTTTCCTTTCCCTGGGTTCAGTTGCTGTCCATAACAATGTGTCTAAAACATCCTGGCCAAAGGCAGACAGCAGCCGATCACCAACCTTTTACGTGTAAAGTAATCCATTGGGTAATCAATAGTTGGATCATGCACAAATTTTACTGATCAACTCGAAACAATTGTTTACTATGATTAATACATTTCCATACTTACTTACCTCTAGCATGTTAAAAAATATATACAACTTAATTACAGATTGCGATTTGATCAGATGATACATCATGGAGGTATCGATGTGCAGCATGAGCACTGTGCACACAATCACGGTTACGCCTTTGAGTATGTCACAGATTTCAGCTGGCTGCAGCACTTTGGTTGGCCTATCTCCCGCTCGACTGCTATAAAACGCATCAGGTGAGACTGCGCCACTTCAACATTCAACAAATGCTCATAAGATCTGCACTAACCCGAACAAGTTCCTGAACGGGCTGATCAGCAACATCCAGACTGCCACCACAAGCCGCAGAGGAAGAAATGTGAAAACATAGAGAAAGGCATCCAGACACTGAAGAAATCCATAGGACATGAACTGGAAATAATACAGCAGATGGTAAATTCAGAAACTTCAATAACTGCTCTGAGAAATAGCAAAGTATGAATTAAAAGATACCTTTTCAACATCTCTGGGCATTTTCATAAAGGTGTAAACCTTCTCTCGCCTTTCCGAATACCTCGCCTCATCGTTTTCGAGCAAGTAGCTTCGAGAAAGTTCCAACCGGAAATACTGGAAAATTGATACATCTGAAAAAAGAAGACAACTAAGATAAAGAGATCTGCTAAATGTAAAGCATCTAGCCTTTAAATTTTCTTGCAGAGAGGAACTTTTTGACAGTTGTTACCCAAGATTGAAACATCCATATCGTTACTACAGGACATTATCGATGACATTACCAAGAATCATTCTTCCTTCATTACTTCAAACCGTACACGATCATTACATGTACTGGCAAACATTAGCAGACCCTAGACGATTATTAGTCATGACAGTACCTTCTGCTAATGACATTACTAATGATCGTGTAAGAGTAGAATGCTTGCGGGTAATAATGAGAATTTAACATAATTGTGTACGGCTGATGACGTAATTCTTTTTTAGATATTTATTAAATAATGTCATGATGATATCGTTACTAATGATAGTGTAGGGTCCGCTATATCATTTCAGTTTATCTTACACGATCATCGTGTAAGGTCTGCTATAGTCTGGAGGACATGTATATTATCCAGCAGAACCAATTACTTGAAGTGTTTGACATGTTTGTATTACCATGGTAATCGAAACAAGCCTTTGAAATTAGCATGGATAATTCTCCTCACTTCATGGTGCCATCGCGCCACGAAAAAAATGACATTCTCGAAAACTTCCTGGCGTTAATTTTTCGATTTCTTCGCTGACAATCGAATCTGCGCAAGTTCTTGGGTGAAACTGGACCGCTATAGCAACAGTGTAGTAGCTAGAGGTCAATCATGGTCAAAAATCTAGATCCATAAATGATCACCCATGCGACAAAGGTCCATAGTCCATGCCCCGTGCACGGTCATTTGCCAGATATTCGAAAAAATGCTTGTCACACGCAAGGCATGGTTCAGCACTTCGCAGAGATAATATTCAAATATCGAGGGAGACGTCAACAGCAAACGCCAAAAGCCTAGGGCTAAACAGCGGTACTTACTGGGAGTTCTAAAAGTTGTTTCCGTCTCATTTTCACCGCCCTTCCAATTGCCTTTCGCAGTTTCTCGCCTCTCGGCATGTTCTAGCTCTTCTAATGAATGATTATTTTTAGAAGATGGCAAATAATCTTTGGGAAAAGACACTTTAAAACGACATCGCAATCGCTCGGCTTCCTCGTCGACCGCAGATGTTTCCATTTTAGGTGGTCGCAGTGTTGCCAGATAAATATGACAAATCCCGGATCCCCAACGGCAATTAAATTGGTTAATATCGATTCATTGAGTAATCGATATGTTCCAAATTCGATAATTATTAATAAACAATTAAAAATAAGCATTTTATACAAGAAATCGAGGACAGCAAATAGCAGTTACATTACTAATTGCTAAAAATCAAATGTAACCTTCAGATTTTTATTCAGTGGCAACTTTCCTTAATCTGAAAGAATTATTTGGTTTTTAAGTAGTAACTACAATTTGCAGAAATTCAACAATTCTGTGAGACAAGCGGTTCTATAAGATCTTGAAAATTTACTATCAAATTACGAAGCGCTACATGGCATACTTCAATGGCAATTATGGCGTTACGCAAGTGAGATGGCACAACACAACCTAAAAGGCAAAATGATTGCCTGCCGCAAAAGTGAAAAATATAGTTGACGTTTTTCCAGCTTAATTGCCAAAACTTGGTGAGGAAGTTTTAGAGGCAATTGTCAAAACCAAAAATTTTGCATAAAATTAAGGACTGTGCATCATCGTACTTACGATCTATTATACATGAGAAAGTTGCTGCATTACATGATTGAAAATAATTTATCTTTACAATTCAAAACGGGCACTTGCAGCAGAAACCCGCGCTTCTCGGTTTCGCGTAAAACGTCATCTTCTATGAAAATACAATATTAACAAAATACGTTGTCGTTATTCACAACTTTTAAAAATTCCCGCGCACAAAAAATATTAAATTCCTGGAATAAGATTATTTTCCTCGCAACAAGACCAAAACTTGGAATGGACGATATTTCTCCGCCTGCATTTTATGTGAGAGCCAGTGGATAATGCCGTGAATTTTGACGGAGGCCTGAATTTGTCCGATTCCAGCGCCATCAGTGGACATACTTCTCCAAAAGTCTTTAAACCAAAATTTGCTTGGCAGCCTTAGCTCCATCAGAATGGAAATCTCTGACCAACCCACACTGGGTATCTAAACGAAGCTAACGCTAAACTTGTCTGCGCCTAGTTGGTCCGCACCACCAGAAACCTGACGTTTGCTGATGGCGCATTTGTCCTCGTCCGATCCGTTCAGAAACACTCCGATGCCGAATCCTCCCAAAGGTGCCGGTGGAACCGGACGTCTACCGGGGCGTGGCTTTGGTGGCAGAGGGGGTGGATCTGTGGGCAACCGCAGCGGTATCTGAGGTGGCAGACACTGATCGACCGCGGTACAGAGCGGTGAGGGTGGCATGAAATCCGCTAGGTCTCCATGAATCGAGGTGTCCTGCACTCCCTCTGGCGGTGGTACGGACGATGGAGACAAAGACTTGTCCAGATACGCCGCGGCACCTTCGCTGCGGCGCATCGGGTTGCCCTGGAACGGGTTTGTGAGCCACGCCATGGAAGCCGAAGGTGGGGGGTGTGAGCACGGTCTCAGCAGCGGTGGATTGCAGCCCCGGGTTTTAGGCACGCTGAACAGGCCCCCCAGGTCCTGCAGGCTGCGCTGCTCGCTCGAGTGCAGCTCCCCCAGGTGGCAGCTGGAGAAGTACTCCTCGGCCTGCTGGGGCGTTGGAAGGATCCCGTCCTTCACGAGGCTGTCGTCGCAAACGTTAAGCCGCGAGCGTCCGGAAATCACGTCGGAGTTGATGCGAGAGAACTTGCCCCCGCACCTGATCTTCGGCCGGCTGGCCGGGATAGGTTCGCTGGCGCGGCCGTCGGGATAGTGTCGCCCGGGACCGTAGTGATTCGCCTCATCCCTGAGAAACTCCGGGAGCTCCGTGTTGATTTCTGTGCCCCTCTGATCGTCGAGGCGGCTGCGTTGCGCTCGCTTCCACAAATCGAACATGTCTAAAAATTGTCGATTTCAAGAAAAAAAAATTTTAAATTATTTTTTTTTTAAATTTAGGAATCGCGAGCGTAGAACAATAGCCTCAAAACGACATGCAGTGCCATAAATTCGCACCAATTGTCCAGAATAGGCATTGTGCTTCGAACAAAATATGCAAAACATCTTTGAACCCATTAATCTTGGAGCATAGTATTCCCTGTAGAAGTCCTTTTACAGACAACAGTAAAGGCATGCAGACATCCCAAAAAATGCAAATGGGTTACGTTTACTTAAAGGCTTTTCACCTGAGAAATTGATGAGGAATTTCAGTCAAATTTGGCGCATTAAATAAACATCAACAAATTGCTTACAATTTCAATGTAATCTAAATATGATATGAGCATAACAAATTTTTCAATTTAAAAAATACCTTAACAACTATGGGAAAACTAATGCATGCCATTAATAATGTTGGATGGTCATCAAAACAGAATATTCTAGGTCCAGGAAAATTTGGAAACCATGAATTGTTTCCAATTATTAAAAAAAAACAGAACATTGTATTAAATCATGGTTGTTTATATTTGAGAAATTAACAGCAATCAAAATAGTGGTCAAAATACGCAGACAATGGTTAACAGATTTTTCAAGATAATGAGAAAATTTTCACCTACCCTCAGATTGTTTTTTGGTCCGGGAGGCGATAGGTGGCTTAGTTGGACAGTTGTTGAGCATATGATAACCATGGACGTCGTGGGCGGAGTGGCTTGGTCCTTCCTTCACGTCCTAAATGAATCAAAACCATAGCTGTGATAACATTCTCAATATGGCCAAAACCTCCCCATATCTAAGGCGTGCAATAAGAAAAACACTGGATCAGTCGAATATCAAACGTGCATTATGGTGAGAATGTTGGAGATGATTTTATGTATGAACTCCGCGAAAATAAGATTGTACAGGCAGTAGTTTTCAATAACAAATCAAAGATAACATGCATTTAATAATATTCAGAAAAGATTCATATTTAATAGCACTGGCAACAGCTAAGATTTCAGACATGCAATGATTCACAGATGCAATTTCAAAGATTTCAAAAGAAGCAGAGCTAGCACTAGTATGAAATAATTAAAAGTACTAATGTCAATAGGTCATTTCAAGATATTTCAATCGAGAGGGTTAAACAGATAAAAAGGTCTCAATGGACTGCGCATAGTTGACATGCAAAGACCTATCAAAATACATGAGCACTACAAAAAAATGGCCATGCATGAAAATCGCACAAAGGTGAGATGGGTGCACAAGATTCTGGGAAAGTAAACAAGATTCAGAGGCTCAGGTTACTCAGCCCTAGTGGTAATAACTCGGATTAATGGCAAAATGAAGTTCCGAACAAATCCGCTTTAGTTCGATCCTCTCCCTTTTTGGGAAATTTTAATACTGAAAGTGATTATGTGACCAGCACCTTCGAAAGGGACTTGTGCTTGACAAAAGGCGAAATAATTACCAAAGTCCCAGCCTGGTTCAGCAGATCTCCGAGCACTTTGCTAGTGAGTTCGCTCAATGCCGCCTGCTTACCAATGGGCTGCCCACCTGAAATTACGAGCATGGACCTGACAGCGGGAACATCAAACGTGCATGGCCAACAAGGTGCTAAGAAAATAGTGCCCCCTACAAACCTAAAAAATTGTTTTTCACGATGGTAAAGGTTTGGTTGGGCTTGAACGATGAAGCAAGGCGGCTCAAGTCAACGTTCCCATCAACATCGCTCTGAAAAAGATGACAAAATTAAGCGAAATTACCACTTTTACCCATAATAATAATACTAATACATGAGCAGAAGAATACGTGAGAAATGTACATGAAGAATACATGCGCTTTAAACAATCAGTGCGAATGAATGCGTGTGGTTATTTTTCTTGTGTTAATTTCTTTCATTGAATCTATAATTAGAATCCTCCAACATTAACATTTATTCAACTTTTAAAAAATTACCATCACTATAAGGAGCTGCATCAGCTGTAAATTTCATGATTTTCATTTGCTCAAAATGTGATAAGAATGTTGACACAACATTTCGCATTTCCATTCAACACGAATCGGATATTAGAAACAAAACGCATTCAATGCGAGATACAATCTAATATGTTTTGACGTCGTATTGACCATGCTGGCCACAGCATGACCACAAATGACCACATTGACACACTTGCCAATTTAGATTTTCATTCTTTGCTAAAAATATTATAACTCGTATGCAATTGGAGACCGCTGTAATCCAATTTAAATTAAGATATTTTTAGTGTTTAAGCTGCTAGCAATGTCCAGACATTTTAATAATTTCAAAATAATTTAATTTCAAAGGACAAAAAAATGTGTAGTCAAGTACAACTCACCTTTATAGAAATTTGATCCACTTGGCAATCATGCTTCAGCAGAACTGGGCGCAACACATCCACGAGAGGAAGCGTTGGCTTGGCTTTCACCACAACCACTTTCTTGGTGAGCAGCTCGATTTTTAGGGGCAGCCTCTCCTCAATGCGCACTTCCTGACCGCCCAGCATGGCACAGTCTTTGTCTTGGTCAACCGCCTATAAACCACATCATCAGCATGCAATCACTCACTAGCAAATGAATTTCACCAAAACTCGTTCTGGGCACTTAAAAAAGACACCAACCTTGTTGGTCGATGTCATGTATGCATCAAATGCACCGTAGCTTAAGCCCCTCCGCTGCAATATCCGGCTGAGAGAAACGGCCACAGGTTCGCCGGACCGCACGAACATCATCGTGGTGGACTTGTCGGGCAGGAGGAGCCTACATAGGCGGGCAGTGTCTTGTGACTCGCCATTATTAAATCCCTGAATAAGACAAGAAAATCAGATGGCAATCGATTCGTATTCTTCATCTAACAAAGATTAATTTCTATATAAAACAAGTTAACAACTTTGAAACAAATACTGACATCCATGGACGATAACTGCCGTTGCATCAAAGGAATGTCAGCACTGGCCAAGGAGGAACGGCTGCCGGTTAGATCGGACAAAGATGAAGAGCACGCCTCATCCTTCTTCTCGCCTTTCTTTCCGCTACTCTTCTCCTTCTTGTTTTTGCCACTTTTCGTTCGGTGCCAGGGCAAAAGAGACTTCCGCCTCCGATCTTCACCTTCAGTTTTCCCCGTGGTTTTTTTGTCACTCTGTGGTGAAACATCAAAATCTGGCTTTATACGTGTGCTTTATACACTAATTGCTTCGAACTCAGAATTTTCACAACGTGAAGTTTAAGTAAATAGTAATAAATCGCCCTTAGTAGTCAAAAGAAATGAGTTCAACGTTTGCATTTAATAACAATACAAAAGGACGCCCACCATGAAACCAAAATATAAACAAAGTGCTTCATATAATAAAACTTGCTAAATTTATTTTCATTAGTGTAGAATTGATCGTCCACTAGGCCTCAACCATTTTTATAATTTGAAAATCTCCCGTTTATTTAAAAAAGCGGATTTTTGTAAATGCTCACACACTTGTAAACGACCAATTCTACATTTGTAATTTAGCAAAATGCAAAAATGTGGGAAGTTTTGATTCAAAGTAAAGAACTCTGAGTGAATTCTGGATGACTTTTTGGTCAGGCTTAATAAAACAGTCCATTCAAAATATTACTCAACCCAATCTACTGTCAGACATTCAATGTTTACCTTCAATGTATTTGGCACTTCAGGGTCCAAATTTGAATCTCCCAAAAACGGCAGAGGCTCTCCCGAAACCTCCTTCACCATGCATTCCTGGTACAGACGAGATTTGAGAAACCGCGTGTAGCAGTCAAACTTCATCAAGTCGTAGATCTGCTTCTGAGCGAACCAGAAGAGGTCCGCGCTAGGGCATTCCAGCTTCTCCACCACCAGCTGTCGAGCATGACTATCCACGTTAACAGGCTCCGTCGAGCCCAGGGCTATGTGCTTTTGGAAAATTTCTTTGGCAGAAATCTTCAGCTAGAATGGCAAATAAGCAGGTTTACATTCGTAGTCAGATGACGGATTGATTGATAAAACACAGCATAAAACTTAACCAACATGATTTTCATCTGTCAAGCGCCGGAATCTCTCGCAGGCCACCCAAAACACGATGTTCTCATAGCTGAATTCCTTCTTCAGAAATTCCTAAACGAAAACGAAATAAATTCTCCCTTTTATCTCAATTACTGGATAATTTGTCTGGACAAAAAATGTTGTCACCATTATGAATCTCACCAAAATTAAATTCTCTACTTTCCTGACTTTAACGTTTTTGGAAAAAAATTCCCTGACTTCATCAAAATGTGTATAGAATAAAATGGAAACAAATTTTATCAATTACGATATCTTTATTTATTATTTCAAAAGTTGAAAGTGTGCCAAAGAAAAAAGGGACTTCCTTATTATTGCATAAGTGTGACAAGATACACCGAGAAAAATCATACACAATGACTCATTTGAGATTATGTCAATTTAAGTCTGGCATTTTCTCTGATGAAAATTTCCTACAGCTTTGCAAAAAAATCTGAAATTTTCCAGACTTCCCAGGTTGTACCTACTTCCCTGACAATTCCAGATTTCCCAGGTCAGTAGGAACCCTGCTTGCTGCATTCTTGAACAAGTACAAAACTTTTACAAGCTCTGGACTTTGGAGTAGGTGCACCAAAGTTTCAGCTTCGATTCAGATTTTTTTAGAAAATAACAATTTTTAAAAATTCGTATTGTTTTTAAGGATATAGCAAGTCGAATCATTTATTCTTGTGAAGAAAATTTAAAGATATAAAGCCAAACGAATTATGCTAAGTGCCAAACAAATCCAGGAGATTAAAAACATATTCATACATATTCAGCATCTCCTGATAATAAAATGGCGTTATTTCCACTGACATTTCAAGTAAGTTAGGACATACAGCAATTCTAAGGTTGGTATTTTCATGTACAAATCTTCCCATCTTAAAACTACGCAATAAAATCATAATATCTTGCATACATTTTTGCATAAATAGTACATATACAGGATGTCGTGATTACAAACATGTGCTATTTTCCTCAGCCCAGCATATAGTGGACTTGTGAAGGAATTGGAATGTGAAGGTTGAATACATCCCCCTTTTTTACCAAGGGGCACCTGGATTAAAACTGACTCAAGGAGAAATTAACCCACTGTTTCCACCCTTCCCCTTCCCTATTCATTAGCCCCAGTGGTATGGCGGCGCCAGAAGGAATTACCAGGAATTTCAAAACTTGGCCATAGTACACGGAAGTTAGAAAATGTTCAGGAATCGCACAAAAATGAGCAAAGTAGGCGTCGGAGTCACTGCATTTTTACCGACTCCGACTACACCTAAAATTGCTTGCAACTCCGGGACTCCGACTCCTCAACCCTGGGAGGAATTAATCTAAGGCATGAGCAACGCTACAGTATATTCAATGATTCATTGATGGAAAATCGTGGCAGAACAAATTGAAAAAAAAATTACCGCAAATGTATGCACTCCAGCAGAGTCCTTCAATAAGTTCTCGAAGGTGACAGCCCAGCTTCCGACTCGGCCCACCTGAAGTGCTCCTCCATTGCAGTCATTGGCAGTACTGTACAGTCCAACCATACTGCCGCTATTCGACTCCTTCTCATTAATGAGCTCCCCGTCCGACTGAGTAGTGGCGTTCTATGGGAGAAAAACAACACCATGCTGCTGAGTATTCATTCGGCCAAAGGCCGTGTCATTTCAGACAGACAATTTAGCCAAAATGTCACCGCATCCTTTTTGGGGATTACTGAAACGTCAGTTCGGGTCGTGAATGTCACCTTTGCGCAGAATTAGAAAAATGCAGGTGCCACGTTGGTGAGGTGAAACAATACTAGCCAACCTGTCCTCTGTCATGACGCATGACTGATCACCACAACCAGCATTCTTTTATCACCTGATCACTACCAAGCCTCGTAGCATTACAATACTTTAGTCATTTGCAGCACAATGCTAATTTGCAGTGCACGTGACAGCTGTCAAATGAAAGCTGTGGAATAATTTTCCTTAACAGACCAGTCGCTTTTTATTAGTATGAATTTGAATGATTACATAATTATCACGTGTGCCGAATGACAAATAAGGCTAGTACACGTTCCCCAGTGTTTACATTTGGAATGTTAAAAAAAATACTGAAAACCGTGGTTTTGATACACGTGGTTTAACCAACTAAGCCAAACAGCAACAGTGGCGTGAGCATAAAAACGGTGCAGACACATTTGATAAATACTGGAAACTATGGATGAGTACCTTGAATTCCAGATTTAAAAAGATAAATTGTGAGAAATCTGAATAACAGCGTCCTGAAATATTTGATATTATAAGATAAATGTTATCCTAAATGGAAATTGTTTATGAAGCCTTTAAAGATTGAAAAACAACGTGGTATAAAATAAACCTGTTGTGTTTCAAAACCATTTTTAAGCATAAACTATTGTATAAACTGTGCCAGTTGCATGAGGAATATCCACGGCACTGGATATTCTCGGCACTGGACCCATTATTTCTTTAATGAGCAGATGTAGGTTAATGCAAATATTTGCTCTAGGCATTCAAATGTTGAATACTCAAAGGCAGATGTAGCAACGAGTAAGTATTGAATCCATTACATGGTACTGATTAAATAATTTTTATTTGAACAAAAGGCCATATGGCTGAAATTAATAAGTAATGGATTGCATTTTAAGATGGTGTTAGCGGTAAGAAGGTACAGTGGAAAATTTCCATAACTTTCAGAAAACGAAAATGTCAAGAATAGAAATTTCAACAAACTGACCAGAATCCTTCTAGCTTAAAATACAGTAATTCAGAACGCCCACATATGAGCTTACATTTTTCGTTATTTCAAAGTAACTACATTCTGCTTTATAATCTTCTTAACGTGTTTGAAACTCAACTGAGACTTGAATCATATCCACAGGTTATTTTCAGAAAGTAGTTCAACGGAAGTATTACGTTATTAATTTATTATTTCTAATCAATTTATTGCGAAATATTTCGTTTACTGCCTTCCCCTCATTATTTCTATTTCAAAGAATTTATTGTGGAAAATTCACTAAAATCCATTTTTGGCGTTACAATTTCTTTAATACAAATTAGATAAACATTTAATGGAAAATGCACTTAAAATTATTTTTTTTAAATTAAATTGCTGTGTAATTTTTATAAAAAAATGTCATCTGCAGCGTTCTCTTTATTTTCATTTTTACCACAAATTTGTTGAGAAAGTGCAAAAAAAATGCACCGTTTCTCAAAAGAAACTTGCTCATGGCAATACATCCAAGAGGATCGTCCAAACACTTGCCAAGTGTAAACAGCCTAAAATTGGTCTGAATGCTTTAATCGTTAATCAGCTATCTCCATGGCAACGCCTTCCAGACTATTCTAATTTTTTTTAGAAATAATTCACGTGCGAGCTCTATTTTCATCGCTTTCACCCAAAGTAGGAAGGGGGTCAACTCCTTCATCGTTCACTTTCGATGAATCAAAAGCGAACGACCGATTTACACTCGTCACTATGGAAGATTCATCCAAAGTGACCACACGTAGTGTAAAACTAGCCAAATTTGACAAAAATGCCAAAATCATTCCATTTCCATTTTCACTGTCGATGACACTTGTTACTTTACGCCGGCAAGGGTCATCGAAAGTGAACAACGTAAACGAGCGCTCACTTAGAACGATGCTGGAAGATACATCCAAGGTGACAACTGTAAACAGCCTTAATCGTTCTTAAAAGCTTTAATCGTTCACTTTCGGATGAGCAACCAAACTGACTGCATGTGGTGAGAATTGGCTAGATTCCACACCCTCACCTTCACCACCATTCCCACTCCCATCCCCGCAAGCGCCAAAAGCCCTGCACCCAGCACTGCACAGCCCGCACTACCCTGCCCATTTCTGAGAAAGAGCTGGCGCCACCGTTTCCCAGAGCGGTCCTCACCGCCTAATCCCAACGCGAGCGGTGGTTAACCACGCAGCAACAGCCCTAGTGAGCGGCGCGGCGCAGCGCAGGAATTCGCGGCGTGGCGAAAGCGAGCGTTACGCACCTCTTGGCTCTTGGAGTGTCCCTGTCCGAAGCGAAACTTGAGTTGCTTGCGAAAGGAGTTTGAGCGTGACCAGCGTCTTCCCGCATCCTGGGCGTAGGCATCCTGAAAGCGATTCAAGCAAACGCGCACCCATTAGTCAAACACGCGACTCACCCCGGAGAAATCGGACGGAGGCCGGGCGCGCCGGTTGGAACGACGCCGTACTGCGGAATTGCGCCGCCTGTCTTCCGCTGCAGCGAAGCCGGACAGGTTCACGTACATGGGGCTGGGCGCGGGGGCACTTGGCGTCCAAGCCCGGATTGCCTGGCGCAGGATGTGGCTGATGGCCCGCGAAAAAAGGTGCAACCCATTTGCATCGGGGCAGAGGGAGAGATCGAATTTGTTTTGGAACGCTGCCTAATCGTATTTACCGTTTTCGACTCGCTATCTCGTTTCCTGTTACCGATAACATTTGCGCGGCTCGGGGGCAAGGAAGTGCGCGACAGCGGCTAAGGGCAGCCAAAAGCGTGAATTTCGAATAATGCGGGAATGCACTAAGTCAATGCTCTAAAATGTTAACGAATACACACGCATTTCTCCAAATTTCCTGCAAACTTCCATGCAAACTTTCCCGGTTTAGCTCAGTTTTCGATAAACGTGGAAAGAATTCAAAATGCTCGATCAAAATTGACCATTGGTCTTGCATGCCATCAGGCGTTGAACATCTCTTCTGAAGGCTACGTAAACTCAGTCAGTTTGACTCTGTTGATGGACACGCCCCCCCCCCTTCCCCCTACCACATGGCATGCCTGTGGCTTCAATTTCCCAAACATAACATTTGAGCACTGGGTATCAAACTCACTTTCAAAAGATAAGGCTAATACAGGGAATTTCAAAGTTCTTAATGCCGGTGTTCATGTTGGTCTACATTTTAGATTTCATCTGGTACTTATAATATTGTTATCAGATGTGCAGTAAGTCTCAGTTTGATGTAAGTTTGTTCAACGCGCTTAGAATTCATCAGACTGGGTTGGGATTTTGACATAGCTTTCGACAAAATATTAGCAGCAACCTCTTGAAGATTTCTCGTTGGAATGTAGTTGCGATCAAAATTACACCAAGCTGAGGCTGTTGAACAAGACTTTAATCATATTATGAAATGTTTCGATTGGCGCACTTTATATTTCCTTTCGCTTGTTTTTTTAAAATTCGTCCATATGTGTATTATCGACGGCGTGCCTATAAATAAATATTTACATAACTTGACCTCTTACCCTAACTAGGTCACGTCTCGAAGCTGTAATGATGAGCGATCTGATTTGGCCTCTTTTAATAAAGTAAACCTTACCCTTTTGCAGGGCTAGGCAAAACGGGTACACCAGCATATATCCGTATATTTACAATGGACATGAGATGTATTTCAGAGGAAATAGCCACCTCACATAAGTCATCACAAAATGATAGACAACACTTTTCTGTTTACACTGCCCACATCAAATAATTTAAAAAAGGAAACCCCGATGATGAACTACTTACATTATCTGGTGCAGATCCGTCTGAATCCTCCTCCTGAGTAGGCGGATGCACATCCTGGCTGCCCTCCTGCTCGCAGGTGTTCTCCGTGACATCATCCGGAAGTGTTGGAGCCCCATCAGAATCCAGATCGTATTCCGTCTGCTCGGTGGTGAGAGTCTCGGAGTCACCGTTGTTTGTCCATGACACGCAATCGTACACCTTGGGGCTCAACTTGTGAATCATGTCCGTGGAAGATCCTGCCGTGTTGGTTTTTGGTGCCGGAGACTCTACGATGGCAACCAACCTTCCAGAGGGAAGTTCGGCTGGTGGCAAGCGGCAGGGTTCGAACTTGGCCTGGAGGTACTTATGCAGGCCCTTCCGGATGTTCGGCGGGGGCTCGATCTGCTGCGAACTGTGCCTTTCGGAGCCCGTAGCCGAGTCTGCTTTCGACTGTTCCTGAGGGGTTTGATCGGGCATGGCCCTGACTGCCAGTCGGTTACCGGGAATGGAGCCGCCGCTGCTCGTGGCACTTTGCATGCCGAGATTCCGTGAATTTGGCTCAGCTTCCGGATTTCGAGCATTGTGAGTACTTTGCGCGTAATGCAGGCTCTGTGGGACCGGGTCTGTTTTAGGAGCGTTCCGCAACACGGTCCCCATGGGAACGCAGTGTGGAACGGCTGCAATCTTCCACAGCGGTGGCTGCGGCAGCGAGAACAGGTAGCCGTACTCGTTGTCCATGTCCACGATGGACACGCGATCACTGTTCTGGCCCTCGTCCCTGAAACCAATTCCGCTGTCGCTGTTGCTGCTGGTGTTGCTGGGCTGCGGGGACACGTTCGCTTCAAAGTCCATGCGGTTGCGGTACAGCCCCACTATTGCCACCAGAATGGGATCGATGGACTCTGGAAACTCGCAGCACTCTCCGCGGCCGGATCCCATGTCTGGAACGCAATCTATGCGAAACGACTTCGCCCTTTTCAGGTGCTCCTCGTGCTGGAGCAGCTTCGTGTCCACCATGAACACGTGACACGAGCTGCTGCTGACTGTGGTGTCCTCCTCTACGGCCTCAGCGCGAGTCGTGACCAGCCCGAAGAACTTCTTGTCGTCAGCATAAGCACCGCAGAAGGTGATGCGCTCGGTCGGATACTCGGCCATGGTAGCACCGTGAGAGTTGGTCAGAGTCACCTTACAAGTACAAAAGCATCAATTTACAACTATGCCATTGGGCCCTTACAGGTTTTCAGTTGACTATCAAACCAGTGTCAACTTAATGCATTACTGCATGCATAAAATCATGCGTGGTGTGATTTTCGCGAAGAATAAAAATGTGTGCTATAATTATGCAAGATAATCATACGCTTCAAATTTCATTTTAAAATAAACATCTACCAATAATATGATCTCGTTTACTAAAAACATTCATACCTCGCTTTAACGGCCTTTTGTTTTAAGCATGTTTCGTTTTGCAGCATGTTTCATTATACGGCCAACACAATGAAATGGCCGTTTTTAACACAAAAGTAAAAGCTCCGAGGCGAATGAAAGCATTTATGTCACTAGAATCACCAATGATCATTCTTATTTCACACTTTTTAATGGTGAAGCACTGAACATTTTGTTCCATAGGGATGAGCAGCTACACTTGATAATTTTACTGCTAATTTAAAGTGAATTTGTCATTTGTGAGCTAAGGGATCACAGTCAACTTCCCAAGGGCCAGGAACCTATCGAGGCCATAATGTTAGGTACGAGTGTCAAGCATTTAAAGACCTCTGTCAGATTGATTTGGGGTTATATTATGTGTTATTTAATAATTACAATGGAACCAATAAACGTTCACAACAAATTAAAGAATTGAAGTTTTTAGAAACTCTTTGTACTCACCTTGTCGGTGAAAACCTTCATCAATACAAGGGTGTGGACCTTCTTTTCCACCCGCAACCGCCGAATGCAGTTTCGAATAGCAGACAGACGATGCCCGGCGAGCTGCGGTTCTTTCGGCATTTCGATCGTGCCCAAATAGCCCACCACTGCCTTGTAGATGGGCTCTTCCACGGGTCGCTCCGAATTGCACTGCAGCTGCTGAAGCGAGGGGTAAACTATGCTGTTGATTTCGTGCTCGCTGAACAGCGGCTGGTTTTCCTTTTCCGAAGACTCCGTAGGAGCAACGCGTGGCGGCATCTGCGATTTCTTCTCGGCACGGTGTCCGCTGGAGGACGTCGAGCAGTACGTACCCGCAAAATCTGAGTACTTTCGGGTGGCGGATTGAGCCGAGGTATTCCATGTCTTCGGTAGTGCTTCAGCCGTTCCGATGCGATTTTTAAACGCCTGTATGTGCATATCGACGATGTTCTTGTAGTCGTGGTTGTCGACTTGGTGCTGCGCCACGGGCACATCGTTAAATGCGGTGAGCTGCTGTGGTTGGCCATGGTTTTGCTGCTGCCGTTGGCGAAAACGGTGCGGATACTTGGGCCTTGGGCGGGTTGTAGGAGTGATCTCATCGTCTGACGAATTTGAGTAATAGTTTTCGGCAATTTGCAGCTTGAGAAGACCCTGGCAGCTGCCGATCATGCGAACCACATCGTCGTGCAAAGCTTTCGACACATTGAGCCCATTTACAGCGATCAGGTAGTCGCCTGGGCGCAATCCAGCACGTTCTGCCGGACTGGTGTTCACGATGCAGCTCAAAATGCAAGGTGCTTGGCCGGAGATGGTGAAGCCGAAGCCGTTCCGGCCACGAGCGATTTCAATGGTGCGGACGCCGTAGCTGGGCCGTTTTTTCCGGCGTCTGTTTTGGTTCATTTCCTGGGCAGCCAATGCTAGCTCAAAGATCTGCAGAGTAGAATAACAATGAATCAAAATGAATTTTCTTTGCAAACATGTTTACTGAAAATGGTGAATGTAGGTCAGCATTCGTGCATCTGCATTCTTTAGGTTTTTTATCTTCACGATGTTTTTATTTGGGAAAAAACATTTCAAATTCAAAAAGCAACTGAAATCAAGGTGAAGAATTGGTGAAATTATCTAGATTAAAACTATAATGAATGCATGCACGAACCTTTGTCACAAGCCCTTCAGCCGAAGCTACGTAGGGTTGGATCACTTGTAAATTAAATGCTTTTCATGGCACACAAGAAGTAATGACAACTAAAATTCTGAATTTTTTAGCTTCACATTTTGTTTTATGAAAATTAAAATTCTCACAACTAAATTAGGTTTGCACTGTCTGTCCCCATTCACTTATCCTCCCCAACACTCCCAAAATATACCGTACCTTTGCGTTGAACGCTAGTTATTACTAATTCGATCAGTTTGAGCATAGAATGACGATCATTTCTTCAATAATTGAAACCCTTGGAGCACTGCTATCACCTAACAACAAAATATTTACCCGAGTCCTTAGATAATCACAAAAGAATGCAGTTCTCTGCCCTGCGGCATTCCACATTTTAGGCCTACATTCACTCGAGTCAATTTTGCATAAAATAAAATTCCTCCCTTAGACAACTTTATGACAGCATGATCGTTTTGTAAAAATCACAGAATATTACGGGGAAAGCCGGGGAACTTAAAAATAAGTTAAAAAGGTCACTAATGGAATTTCTAAGATTGACCTCAAAT
>JAQIXS010002147.1:0-24451 GCA_034700785.1 Rossiulus vilnensis
AGCCGCAAGCTCACCGGGCTCAGGTGCAAACCGAACAAAACACGTGTGGCTGAACATGGCGTCTACTTCCAAAAAGTCTGCATTATTCGTCTGTTTAGGTGAGTTCATTTGCATAGTTTATTCATTTCAAAAGCGCGTTTCTCCGTTTCGTGGATTTGGCAACCAAATTAGGTGGCAGCTATTAAAAATCCTGGCCCCTGGCAGGAAAATAATCTTCGTCGATCACAGCAAAGACTGCAAAGTACGGGCAGGCACTGGTGATATGGAACTCCATTCTGATAATTACAGGTACAAGTATTTTCGAATCACAAACTACTGGGTGTGCCCCTAACTTAACTAAACTGTAATCCCTTCGGGCCACTGAAGTCCCGGCCAGTCTGCTCAAAAATCATCCGAAATTAGGGTTTGGCAGACAGCCTGCTATTATGGTACCAATGCAAGGTGCTTATCGTATACCTGTCAAATTTAATGTGATATTGGGAAATTGAACTCCGAAAATCAAAATATGCACTGGACGGGTAGAGACGTTCTCACGCATTAGCATTTTGCTGGGTTACAAAACTCCTTGGGGGCTATTCCTTTTGCTGACTCATTGGCAGAACTTCACAGGACTAGCTAAATCTGAGAATATTCTGTACGCAGTGCTCGCTTTGCGAAACGCTCTTTTTGTTTGCTCCTGGCAGCTGCGAAGTTGCTTTCGTCTGATCAAGGTTCGATTAGTGTGCATAAACTATTTAGAGTTAATAATTTTTGCTTTATAGCAACTCTTTAACACTCGATTTGTTAAATTGGAAACATACAAAAACTTGCTCAATGTAAAACGAGCATTGTTGCTGAAAAGCTTCAATTCCGCCTAGCATTCGGGAAATGTGACTTCAAATCAAAGATCGATTGTCCTGGTTCTAATAATGCCACAACTGATCAAGTTTTA
Organism: Rossiulus vilnensis; assembly: GCA_034700785.1. Lineage (NCBI taxonomy): Eukaryota > Metazoa > Arthropoda > Diplopoda > Julida > Julidae > Rossiulus > Rossiulus vilnensis. The sequence continues at coordinate 932 of JAQIXS010002147.1, forward strand.
TCTTTTAAATATACAGGTATCATACCCATCCTTGCTTGTTTCCAGACGATTTCAGACTCATAACATTGTACCATAGGGTCTATGAAATTTGGTGTCACTATATCGAAGGAAAAAAAAACTGAGAACAGATTTCCAATATATGTTTTCAGAAACCAAATCTCCATCATATTTCTTGTTTTACAGGTAATATTTGCAGATCTCCGACTGCAGAGGCAGTTCTTCAACACTTGGTCACTCAGCAAGGAGTTGCTGATCAGGTAGGCCCCTCCTTTCTGGTCTGTTTAGCTTCCATGTGCATTAAAAAACTCCAAACCTAGCTACAAGTCGTTATAAACAATTGATATTTAACACTTACAGACATAAAGAATAACAGTTGCCTCTGAAATTAAAGTGTCCTAGCCGATACCAACTATAATGAAATTCTATATATTATTGATAAAAACTTCAAAATTAATTCAAATTCAGTTGCATCGCTTTAGATTAACTTGATGATTGCCAGGTTTTTGTAATACAAGGTATTAAATGGGAGCACTCCATGTTTTTCAATGATAAGCTAATTGTAAGCAAGCTGGATTTGGAATAGACATTTAAATTTCGTCAGTCACAGAAATCATGCCATATCAAAACACGAACTTTAGATTATTTTTTGTGCTATGTTGTGACAATAAACCCCCAACCATAATCTGCAATAAACGATGCTGTATTAACCCGCGGCAATGCAATATCAATTTTTAATTTCGATTCCCCATCATGACAATTTGATATTACTGCAGCTTGGGGCAACGTCTGGGCGGTTTTTTTATTGACCAAGAATGCGGCCCAGAGCTGACAAACCAGGAAGACATGTACTAATATGAAATCGTTATAAATGCCAAGATGGGTATATTGATAAGCATCTCCCTGAAGCAGAGGCGATAAACCTAACCAGTTCGTATTTCACGGGGAATCAAGAATACTTCGCTTTGCCAGTGCGATATTCATGCGAAATGACTTATTCAGTTTCAAAAAATCATGTAACCATCACAAATGTCAAGTGAGAATTTGATTCATGGATTTAAACCCAGCTCACGTTCTTACATTTTATAATCACTTCATTGCTATAATCTTACAAAAATACCTATGATTTGAATATACCAATTAACACTAAGGGTGGTGTTGTTCATCTCTGTAAAGCAGAGATTATTTCGGTAATCTGCAATTAAAATGGATAAGAATGACTGATCAATCTCAAAATATGGCCAAATAAATTCCCAATTTCCTGCAAACGAGAATTAAAAATTATCTACCCAACATAACGTTCTGTGGTGATTGTACCATAATATTTATGATATTTTCTAAAGGAAAATGTGATTTTCTAAGTCAATCCAAAAACTATATGCAGCCTATCATATATGAAAACTAAGTTGTTAATTAAATTCATTTGGAAGTAAGATATATGTTGACGTTCATAATTTCAGTGGGATATCGACAGTGCTGGCACCATTGATTACCATTCAGGATCTCATCCTGACAAAAGAGCAAGAGAATGCATGAAAAGGCACGGAATTGCAATGGAGCATCGGGCAAGACAGGTGAGACGTTCACCCTTTCTGGTTCTGCAACCCTTATTTATTCATTAATGCTATGATTGTCAAAATGTTCACTTTGTAAAGTTATCTGTTTTGGAAACTAAAAAATTGAAGGGCATTTGCAAAAAGTCATTGGAGAACTGCTATTTCAGCTCACCCATGATGATTTCTACAAATACCAGTATATTTTCGGGATGGATGAAGACAATATAAGGTAAATTGCATTCATTCACCAAAGCTTTGATGACCGAGAAGGAAGCTTACTAACTTTGTCATTTGCAGTGATATCAAGCGAATGGCTCCAAAATCGCATCCTGCCAAAATTGAGCTGCTTGGACAGTATGACCCTCAGCAGCAGTTAACGATTAGGGATCCTTATTATGTAAGCCCATCTATGAATACTATCATTTATGCTTCCCACTCTCAAAATTAACTTTAGAAATAGCTTCATAGTTTTTTCCCATAGTTGTGTGATTTCCTGTTATTTTTATGCTTGCAGGATAATGGTGATAAAGGATTTGAAGAAATCTATGTGCAATGCACTCGATGCTGCGAGGCATTCCTTGACAAAATCTCAAAACAATAAAATGATGTTCTCTCTTCTAAATAGCAAATGTTCCCGTTTAATTATCTCAGTATTTGAATTTTAGCATTCATCTCAGGTAAATGATTTTTGCGAGGAATCTGGTGACTGTATGATGGGAAGGTGAATACCACATAACTGAAATTAGAAAGAAAGTTAAAGACACCTATTTTGATTGAAAAGTACCACCAGAAAGTCTGTTTAATTCGACTTCAAGTTGGTATCCTGCATCAAATTTTAAATTTAATTGCTGACAACATATGACTATTTTTAAGGGAGTTCATTTCAACATCGTTTTACATTCAAAAAGGAAGAACAATAGTCTGCATCTGATAGATCCTCTGGAGGATATCACAGGATTTCCATGGTACGTTTGTTGGTTTCGTTAAATTTCTTCTGGCCGGAAAAAAAGCGAATTTCTTGAATGCAAATCATTTCTGAAGATGTTTTGTCCATTTAACATTTAATTATTATCAATGTTAGATACGTGTTTTCTCATGTTGAATTGATCACACAACTTTAGGGCTTTTATATATTGCATATTAACCATAAATGATTGAATGTACGCTTTTCAGCGTGCACATTCTCAATTTTTTTCCATGTTTAATTTTTTTATTTTTATAAACGAACGTAACATAAAATGTGGTAATCGTTAGTGGCGACAATTTTAACACTGAAAACATGTATTTTGCACATGCTTTGATAAATCGGTTGGTTTGTGGTTTTAAACTCCGAGCAGAGAGCAAAAAAACAGAAACCAAATTTGTACCTCTTTTTCATAAGTTCTGCAGAAAATCAGGTTGATGAGGAATTGGAAGTTTGATACTTTTATTATTTCTGATTTTGTAGACTTTGTTTACAAAGTTTGAATGTTTCCTACCAGGTTGTTTTTTCCGCGTGTGACGGTTATCAACTTTTTCTAATCCTTCTTGCTGGAACTAACCTATCTTTAAAACTGACATAGTAGGATTTCTCACGTTAACAAATGTAATTTGGCAGCTGTAGTTTCGTGAGCATCGGTGGTTCAGTGGTAGAATGCTCGCCTGCCACGCGGGCGGCCCGGGTTCGATTCCCGGTCGATGCACGTATTTTTTTTCTTTCATTAAAACATTTTTTATGGTTTATGAACTCGTTTGTGGGTTGGATATCTCTATTTACTTGCATTTTGAAGGTGCTTTCGTGAGCATTAGTGGCTCAGCGGTTCGATTCTAAGTCGGTGCATATTTTGTTTGATTTTTTTTTCGTATGAAATTGGTTGTCCACTAGGGATCTCGTTATTTTTATAATTCGAAAATGCCCCGTTTATTTATAAAAAAAATGAATAAATCTGAAATGACCGTCATGCGAACTCCGAAAATGGGTGTTTTCTATAAAAACCCGTTCTGCAACCTCCTACGGGTTTCCCCCAATTTTTTTACAACAAAATAAAAACAGGCTGTAAAGTGTCCCTATATTTTCCTATATTGTTGAAACCATCCTATGTATATATGCCTATATTTTACAAACATTCTTTCTATTTCCCCCACCTTATATTTTGACAGCGTCCTTGAAGCAAAATCAAATGTTCAAAACTAAACCAAATTACACATAGTTAAGAAAAGAAGATGACAACTCAATGACAACTCAAATGCAAAGAAATAAGTTTTTTGTTTAATGTGTAAAATATTCTAATTTAATGAATTGAAAATACAAGTGAAAGGTGCTAAACTATAAGGTATTAAGCGCCATTCTCCACCTGCTACAGTAGGTCATTCCTTTCCATGATTTAGGTGTTTTTTTTTTAATTTAAAATCTTCTTTCCACTTTTTTCCAGTCATGTTAACTGCTGCATAAAATAGCTGTCTGTTCGTAAATTAGTGGAAAAGGCTGTTGTTCTCTAGCCTAAGCAGCTATAAAACATGTTTCTGGCCGCTCATGAACAACTTAATGTATAAAGTAAAGCCATATACTTGCAATGGTAGACCAATTCTTGTTAACTGTGTTTTTCTATTTAATTGCCGAAAATGCGGTGAAAGCATTATTTCCCGAGTTTATAGCTGCATTTGTTTTTCTGTTTTGTTTTTGCTTTGCTTTTACTGCGAAATGGTTTTGTAATTACCGCCCAGGTCGCGAATTTTATTGGTTTGAAGGCGTAACGACATAATTCTTCACATTTCGTGATTCGTTATCGGATTTTACTTGCGAACTAAGTAGAATCTAGTTGATTCTAAAGTGTTCGTCCTAATTCATAAATCTGGATTGCTATACATTTTCATTCTTCTTAAATTCATTTCGTTCCAGTGATATTGCAGTTTGGATTAATTATAGAGTAATGTGATATGTAATACAATGTGACCATTGTTGTGAAACATTAATTGAACATTGGTTCGTTAAACATTTTTTTCAAATTGTTTCTACATTTTTACAACTTTTCCCTAAATTTATGTTTTCATTCGTTCAAAATTAGTTAGCATCAATCAATTTGGTTTCATCCCTTCTCGTAATCTTTCTCAATTGAACTTACACGAAAACAATCATTATTGACCTACATTTCTGGAAAATATTGACGAGATTATCTCGAACTTTCCAATGGCTCATTTAATTTCACTATGCTCCACAAGTACCTAAATTAATTCCCGGAGTATTTTCAAATGTTCTCACGGCTATGCGCTTTTAATGTACATCATTTTTAGATATACAGTCTATACGCAAACTACTTAAAATTTCCAGTTCACATCATCTCCATTTTCGAGATTCGATAATTCCCATTAACTCGGTTTTGGAACGCTCACAAGGATGCCCACCATGCAGAGAAATCACACATGTTTGTTTCTAATACTTAATATAATTGCTGAATGTATTTTTCTCCGCGTGGAATTGCTTGTCCACTTGGGTCTGCGTAATTTTCGATAATTTGAAAATGTCCCGTTTTTTTTTTTTTTGTAAAACAAACAAACTTGAAAAAAACCGACATGCAAAATCTTCGGAGGTTTCATTTAGAGGAAAAACCCGTTCTCGGAATCCGTGTAACTTTTTTTTCTCTCAAGTTTAGTTTTCATAAATAAACAGGACATTTTAAATTCTACACGGGCAACATAAATTTAGCAATTATGACGAGTATTTCAAGCAAAAATGTGAGCAATTTGTGCATCTGAAAGACAGAAAAATAACAATTACAAATCGTATATTAAAAAGAAGGGACGCACATGTGTAAATACTTACTGATGCAAGTGATAAATTTATCCTCAATTTCCCTCGACAGGATCAATCAGTACCTGATAGTGGTCTCCTAGACTCCAACTGTGAGACGTGGAGCCTGTTCATAACCGTGTTTATTTATCCTGGTTTTCTGGACGCAGTGCTAAAGTGAATGGCGACCTGATTTAGTTTAAATGCGCGCTGCGGGCAACCAACTGGTTTGCAACTGGTATCTCTTCCTATTTACATATGGTTTTTTTAAATAGCCAGTGGCGGTGGATGGTTCGTGACGTCATCCACCGGCTCATTTCCTCGCCATTGAGCGTACGGTTCCACTAGCCTTATTTTTCGGACCTCCTACCTGCCAAAGTCGCTGCAATTATTGCCCAAAAATAGGCTAAGGGTTTGATTAAAAGTGCGTTAATGACGTTTTTACCACCGGTGAGCCGCACTTTGTTTGATTTCATTAACGTCGTGCTGAGAAGTTGCGCTAGCCATCATCATTACTTTAGCAAAACGCTTGAATGCAATGGGCGAAAATGAATTGCATTGTCTGCTCTTTCAGCGACCAACCGTCCTGCTAATTTCGTGAAAATGAAGTAACTAAATGAAACGCTGATTCCGCAGTACTGAATTAAAATTTGAATGAAAACCCAGACGTTTCAACGTCTTGCGCTTCATATACTGTGTGAGACGTCATATTTGCAATAAGCAGGGGTTTAGAAATAAACTGTTCAACATTTCAACTGCTAATACTTTAGAAAGCGCAGAGAAGTGGTCGATAATTCGATAGTTATATGATAAAAATCGAGCAAATCAATGAACCGTTTCTCAGACCCTTTCCGGTGCTAAGCGATCTGGAATTTCTGGCTAGCCAAATCCAAAATCCAAATCCCAGCGCCATCTGTGATCAGTGTGTGATGCATTCATTAGGCGTCGAGAAATTGATTTCACATTTTTAGTAGTGGCATGCAGCTCCTTCCGTAAATTTTGAAAGTTTTACTGACACTTCTAATGCTCAAATTAGTTGCACAAATTCGAATTTGAACCAATTTGGAGTTTTTGCAATTGGGCTACTGGATTTCATTTACATGCATGTTTATCTTCGATACCATTCTGTAGCTCGTTCTTATACTAATTAATAACGGTTATCTAGCTTCCTGGAGATTGTTTAATTTAATAGCATTTTCATAACATAATTATTTTTTTGTTTTCCAAAACCACTTTTTCCCCCGTGATCCTCACAGCCCAGCTTCGATTTAGGCTGTGGCGGCCTCCATTAAGCTGCTAATAGTCGGATAATTTCATTTTACGAGTTATTCGCCAAATGTGATAACGGACAGGTTGCCGTTTCCGATTCCCTTTTATAGACAGACTGACACCTTAGTTTCTGGGCATTGTGATATCCAAAATATTCCTTGTTTATTTACAGTAATAATATCAGTGATAAACACCTAATATTCCTAACGGCAGAGCTTTTACTTTGAAATTCGTTACCTCCAAGTTGGGAAATTTCGATTAATCTTATGCGCAATTGTCACCTGCATGTGAACATATAAACTGCGAATGCCTGTGCCGTTAGGTAGCATTTGGGAAGAACATAAAACATTCTGCTGCCGTGCTTTGTCGCAAATGTACGTTTCTTTTCTGTTTAATCGAAGCTTGAAAATGAGGCCACTTTTATCTAGTCGTTGTCTGCTTTCGTACACTTTGCACGAAATTTAGGTTTTGGGTCGTTTTGCGAGAAACGTTTTACCGCGAGGGTTATAAGCCAAAGATTCAGCGAGTTATCAGAACAGCGAAAGTGATTCTCTAGGCCAGTTTTTTTTTAATATGACGTCTGTGCCTTGAATTGGTCGTTACCACCATGGTTAAACGCTGGAATCTCGCTCTCCAATGCGCATGTATTTCGTATCCAATCAAGGCACATTCCCCCCATTATCACCGCACTTGTACCGTAATCTTACGTGGGCCTTAATACCGGAAACGTAACCTACATACGGTGGGAACGAGGCTTTTTGATATGCCTATTAAGAATTGCTATATTAAACTTTGTGAAATTGTGACAGATATTGGAGTGTGACAGACATGGAGTCTGATGGAGGGAAGCCGTTTACATAAGCATTTTGAATGCAACTTGGAGCTTTGACGGGGTTTTCTAAATGGGATTATATTACCTAGAAAAAGGCAAATGAATATTGAAATGAAAAAACTAATGTAGAATTTTTTGGTCATAGAACTGAGGAATTTCAGAGCTTTAAACAACAACGTTCACAAATGACGCCATTGTATTTATTTGTTATTCTTTATTGATGATTTTGTATAAGGTCGTCCTAAAATAAGCGCTATTTATATTGAATATTTACGTCATGCAATGCAATGAATGGGAATTTATTATGAAAACTCGGGGAAATTCAACAGTGTTCATCATATCAATATTAATCTGATTTCACATAGCTTCAGGTGTCTACCGGCTCATGAAAGTCTTGGTATCGACATTATGTTTATGAAATTATTTGCCTTTGATTGATTCATTGGGGCATTTTTGTACCTTCAAATAACCTCAAATCCAATTTTTTTAAGTTGTAAACTCCGTACGTTACGGATACGTAACCGTTACGTTCATCTGAGAAGGTAATGACATTAGTCGTGTAAGTTTAACCAATGATTGTCAGCAATGACGTGGATTTAACATGATCTTGTACTGCTGACAGGTAATGAAGGAGCAAAGATTGTTGGTGATGTCTTTATACATGTTGTCATTAGTAGAGCATCGTGTATAAGGTCTGCTTAAGGGGTCGTGGGTGTTAAACATGTTCTGACAAAAGCTAATTTATGCGATGAAAAGGATCTTCCAAGGATCTTCCTCCCGGCTTAACTTCCTGACTGAAAGCGGGCGGATTTTCCGTTATTGAGCTTTTGGTTTCGATTATCAACAAGCCGTGATCCCATCCGAGGACAAGGACTTTTTCAGCAACAACAAAAAACCGTTGTACTAGTTCCTCATCGCAAACGGTACGCAGCAAGGTCCTTCCTTGATGCCGGCTATTCAAGGAAATTCCGTAATTACCGTTTGGAGCCGTAATAAATTCTTGAAAACACGGGTAAATTAGCGGTTTCCTAATTATCCTCCAGCTGGTGATGAGCTCACAGCATGTCAGGGGGTGACGAAGACGTTCCTCTGACAAAGAACGTTTAGGAAAATAACTTGTAGTGAGACAGACTTCCGCTTCTGATCGGCCCACGCGCAGCAGTAAATCGGTAGGTGAACCTGCCCTTGAATCGCTCTTTCAAAAGAGGAATTTGAGTGGAAATTTGAAATGACAACGAGCGCGCAGTGGGATTTCAAGAAATTTGCAAACCTGAAGAGGCGGTTGCCGCATTTTTGCGAGGACCTACTTGCGTCATTGCGGCAACTTGCATGGCGTTGTTGACGATCATTTACACGGACAGTGCATTCCACTTTCAACGCGCCTCAGGATGGCAACTGTTGTGTACTTACCCCAGTAACCCCACTTCCATGAAACCGGTAAACTATGTACGCCTTTGTGTGTCAGGCAAATACAGCGCTGTCTGCGCTACTGGAAGTCTTGATACTTTTTGTTTGTTAAGTTTATTAAAGGCGCCCAAGGCCAGTTGTTTTCGCTCACGGAAACGTTATGCCAGGGCAGAGATTGGAGAATTCGGATAACTTTTCAATAAACACTGTATGTACACTGTAAATGCAAAACACATGTGTGTAAAAATCGAAAATAACTTATTATCAACTCGCTTTTAATCAGTTTCAATTCGATTTTATAGCTTCCAAACAGCCCAGTACACCGTCACCCTCTTCCGCTTCTTGTTATGGTGCTTTTATCAATGAATATCTACTCGGTTAATCCGGAATTTCGATTGCTTGTCGAATACTGCTGCATCTGTGTTAATGCAATATCGAATAACCTAACCGCGGATGATCGAGCTTCCGCTGTACTCATCTTGTACATTCTAATTTGCATGTAGCTCAAACGTAACGTGATAGAATGCAGCTTTTCATTGTTGTTTTTAACCAACAGAAATCTGTTAGTTTTTTAAACTATGAATATGAAAAGAATAAGTTAATTGGCAAAATGCGTTCCTCGCAGGTGCACCATGTAATTTATGTGGCAGGGGGCTTCTGGACTTTGAAATTGTTAAATAGGCCTACTTTAGATAAACGTTATTTAAATTTAAGTTCATAATAATATAATCCAGTTGTACCATTTGTATGGCCAGAAATGCTAAATATAAAGCTTACAGAGCATACATATTCACTAAGGTTTGTTTAGATTTCTGGTCATTTAAAACTAGTTTTAACAAAAGACAGAAATCAAGTACTGTAGTAGGTTTTTTTTGTAACGCCCAATTTAGATATGACCATCATACTGACCTGTGCAGCGCAAATACGTGAGATATCTTTTTCTGCCTAATCAATTCATACCTATTTTTAAAAAAATTCTTTGAACTTGGTGATTTCAATAAGAAAACAGGTGGACCACAGTTGTCGCTTGTAAATGCATAAATTAAAATAAATAGGCTTCAATGCCATGCTGAATGATGTCAGTTATGAATAATGCATTCGCACTGTCTTGATGTTAGTCTTGAATTCTCTTTAAACAGAATTAATTAGTTTTCCCCCTATCACCTATAAATAACAGTGTTGAAAGATGCATAGTTTAAAAGCTAAAACACACACGACCTGTAGTGACCAATAATATTGGGAATTTTATTCCAGAAATGTAATTCATAAAATAATTTTTATACAAGCTCTTTTCCAAGAGGACGTGTTCATACAGAAATAACGATGGGAATTAAGGCATTTTATTTATTCTTCTATTCTGGCAAACCATGGCGATTTGTCCATTGACAACCGTAAAGCAGGCCCACCTCATGGACCAATCAATTAATTCAATCAGAACCCTGCAATTTTGAGCCATTTTTGTACCCCTCGCGAATCTTAACCTCAATAGATCAGCCTTCAAATTGCAGATTCACGAATTCAACAATCGAACAGCAATACTTGTATTACCGTTATAACGAAAAAGTAATTGGCCTAATAATGTGTTGCGGATTCACTGTAGCTTTTTTCGAAGCGAAAAATTGCAACTTATAACATGCCGTGTCATAAACCGGTAAACCTCTTTATTTCAAAAATCATCTTTGCACAAGGCAAGAAGTGGGTTAAACGCATTTCTCGTGCCATAGCCTAGATTCGATTCTGGTAACACTGTACGGTGCACCAGAATCGTGGTGCAGTGACGTCATCGCACGTGACCTCCCCATCCCCCCACAGACCATTGCAGTATCGCCTGGACTTTTTTGGAAAGCAGAAACAAAAAGTTGAACATTCAGTTTCGCACCGAAATGATGTCACTTTTCATTGCCATGGAAAGCCATACGGCATCTCATCTGCCGATTGCATCAGAGATCATCAGTAAGATAGGTTTTCTTCCCCAAAAAAACAATGTTAGTGGGGGGGATGTCAAATCCAAGTTTGAGCATTGATTCAAGGTCCGCGATTTTCGCTTGAGATGCGAACCGAGTTTTTGGATGCCATTTCAGGATTTCTTGGCCAAGCCTGTCTGCATTCTTGGGAATATGCTGCAGTAAATCCGAGCAAATCCGAAATTAGAGTCAAAGGGTCACAACGTGTCTTGTCTTGGAATCAATTAAGAAATGATGAGTTGACGGCAAGCTGGTATTGCCACCTACGATTGTGGTTGTGATATGCTATTCGGCATATCAATGCTAATCTGGTTTCTGCTAGCTAACACAAAGCACTTGAGTAACTCAAGTTTATGATAGTAATAATCATTTCTCATTAAAGAAATTTCGAAGAAAAATCGATGCACGCAAGAAAAAACTTAAATTGCAAATTACTTTGAGAAGTGCTTTATAGGTGTTGATTCATTTTCTACAGCCAGTGCAAAAAATGTTTGAATGATGGTATCTAATTTCAGTATTTGTATAGTCTAGCTCACTTTCTTAATTTTTGGCAGTTCTTCTAAGTTTTGGCAGAATATGATCTTTTACACTGCCGTTGTTCTAATTTCTGTATTCCTTAATGTTTACTTTGTCACTAGACGATGACCATTATTGCCCAGAACCAGAACTTGGCTAAGAACAATTTTATTATTTCATGCAGCTCCTTTGGTGTTGATGATAGATGGGTCTGGAATTCTGGGTGACAAGGACAGTCAATATTTCTCCCACGAAGTCAAGGCTCCTTGTTTACAAATTCCCGTTTTCAAACTCGCTAGATTCTGTGGTGAAAACTCGAGAGGGATTAAGGTGAGGTTAAGATGGTCTCTTTGAGCTCAAGTGGGTGCACACATTTGCAGAGAATGAAACTCATTTATGCGCTATGGCCAAATGAACAGCAAATTAATTTATTTCCACAAACAGTGGAATTGTGCGATCCAATATTGCTCATCGTTCTAAGGAATTTGTCTCATTGTTTATACTTTCAAGTGATAACTCTTGATTAACTCCAGTTCAAGAGTATGAGTAGAGTAATGAAGTGGCTAAACACCTCACAAGTGCTCAGGGACAATCGTCTTCGAGTGATAATGAGGGAAAACAAGACCTGAATTCCCTGTGCTAATAAACGTTTTATTACCTGCTCTTTCACCTCGAGTGAATAAGTCCCTCGCTTCATATGCCTGGCGCATAATTATGCTGTTTTAATGTCCCAGTATTGGAGGAGATTAATTACTGTGCAGGTGAAGGTGGGGATAAATCCCCATGAGGCTTGGCGGCGTAATGACCAACAAATGAAACACCTTGAGAGGACATGATGTTTTACTCCACCAGCTCAACTTGTTTGGTTATGCGTAATTAATTTGAATTTGGATCTTTTTATTCCTTAAGTCAAGCTCATAAAAAATATAAAAGTAATTAAAGAAGTTCCGTTTTGCTATTTTATGTGAAAGAAAATAAACAAAAACCTTTGTTTGCCCGAAGGCCGCATAAGGCAGAGGATTTCTCATTCTAAACCACTTTTAACTATTCAGGTCTTATCAGACACTGATGTTCGGGTTAAACGGATTTCGTGGAAAATTGATACCCTTCAGGAGTTTGAAATGACAGCGGCCTTGAACCGGGGATTTAATCCACTTCCACGCAATTAACGTGGTCATGCACCAGGGTAGGAAGCATCACTAGCCCTTTTTAACCATGTACGTGCAGTGATACATTAATGGGATGAACCGTTTGCAATTCCGAGAATGACAGTAAACACGTTCTCAGGGAGAGCGAGGCCGATTCTCTCACGCAAATCTCGAAAGCAGTTAAATGCTGTTGTCAGATGCAGGTGTTGAAAACCAATTTCTGGATCCTGCAATCCTGCAAAACCAGGGTTTTCACTGGCAATCGATCAATGGCAAGCAACCCATTGCCCCACGCAACAGGCATCCTCACTTTAATGGCATTTGGGAATGGGAGGGGTCAAGGGGTCGGTTGGAAATGCGTGCAATCACCTTGTTACTCTCGAGGTTGGCACGTGACTGGAATGGTCTGCTAGATGGGGGGTTGTAGTGATTACCGCGGTTCTGACGAGATGATGTGGTCATTCCATTTTAATGAAACCAAAAGTTATTCTGTCGGTGATCGTCATCGTGATGTAATACTTTCGGAATCTTCTCAGATACGTTAATAACCAGCTTTAGAATTTGTTTTCTTAAACAATGGGGAATCTGGAGAAAAATGGTATAATTCGTTTAAGTAAAATGTAATATCAAAAAGAGGTTTCTGAAGTAAATAATGACGTGGTTTCTAACATTAAATAAAATTTCTGTAGAATATATTTTATACACAAATGGTATTAAACTCAGCTAAATTTATCGCCTGCTTTTAAAAAAGACGTTGTTTTAAGTAATGAGAAAACTGGTGGAAAATGTAGTAATTCATAAAAAAACAAGGTTTCGAAAATAAATGAAGTAATGAAGCGGTTTCTTTCAATAAATATTATTTTTATCTGAATAATATCTTTTTAACATTCAAAATCGTATTGAATTAAGCTAAGTTAATGGCCAGTTTTAAAACAAAAGGTTTTTTGAGCAATAAAAATCTTGATGATAGTCATAATTAATTAAAGGAAAATGGAATTTAAAAAAGTTACAGCATTGGAGCTATGAAATAATGAAGCGGTTGCTTGAAAGAAATATTATTTCTGTACAATACATTGTTAAAAAAACATACAAGGCGCAGTTGTCATTACTTTACATGTATTCTACACGTTTCTCACAGTTTCAAGTCTGGAATTCATTGGAACTAAAGAAGCGCAATATTATATTAAAAGTACATTCTATGAGCGAATCATTGATTTATTGTTAGTACAAAGATAATTTATTGTGCTTCTCAATCATTTTCAACTGCTTTAAAGTGTATAAATCAGTCTGTAAGATAATTTCCATTTCAATTTTGCAATTTCTGATTTTAGTTTAACAACTTTACGAAGAGAGAGAGAAAACAAATTTTTTCAACCCATTTAGTGTGTCAGTAAGTCACTGAAACGTTACATTGGCCTATGTAGGGAACGTGGGCACTTCAAAAAAGAAACAGCTAGGTGACATGAAGGCATAAATCCACCGAAGAATTTGAAAAATCGCTAGCATGCAAGGATGGAAAGCAAGCTGAAACCAGTAGCTGTAAATCTATGGGCTCGCGTATCACCATTATTGATGCATAAACCTAAAACGTGAGCCAATTGTAAACGTGCTAACTGCCTATCACACGCAGTGTAGGCAGGAAGAAGAACGCACGTAGCCAAGAAAGTGGATGGAAAATGAGCAAGTGGAAATAGGAAAGTGGTGTCAGAAGTAACATGGTCTATAAATTATCTCTCGCCATGTGTAAAGACCGATCGAGAATGAGGATGTGCTCGCGACGCCTAAAAGTACAGTCAAACTTGACGTTTACTTCCTCTTTAGCATGTCACGTTGAGCAGTTGGCCTTTGACTTGCTTTTCGGATGTGGCACCATCCACATCAAGCATTCCAGGCTTTTTCAGGTTACTGCCCTACATCGTTTGAACTTATGTGATGAGTGGGCCATTGTGGTCGGTGTTGTTCCACGTTTCAATTTTTACTGCCTAATAATTAAACGGATGGTAATGCTGGAGATGAAAGCCCACAAAAACGCGCTATGTGCCGTGATTATTTCGCATCGTGCTTGTCATGTTTCCAAAACATGCAAGTACTACCAACCAGTGCAGTTAACCTCGCTATTGCTCAGATGTGTAACTTTAGCATGCTGGTAACACTGCAATAGCTGAGAAATTCGCCAAAGACTTTGACTTGTATGAACTTTGCTTGTGACGTTTGGTAAACAGTGGCAAACTGTTGACAATCCACGTTGTCATGACATCAGTAGCGAATAAATTGCACAATCAATCACTGTATAGAATCGATCGTGTGAAGTGTAATTAATTTTGTCATGGCAGCATAAACTGTATTTATTAGCTGCGATATTATTTTATAGTCTGCCCAAAACTACTGTAGAATGAAACTGAGCCTTGACCAATAGATTATGTTTTACAGCCTAGAAAAAACTACACCAATGCCTGACAGATTGCACATATGTTATGGGAAAAGCACGATTAATTGCAATCTAGTTTTGGACAAACTATATTGATCTGTCTGCTCTGTCCAACAGTCTGGTTTCATGTCATCCTGTGGGCGTAGTCATGTGACTGTAGAATGTATCTCGCGCTATGGAACCTGTTGCTGATCAGGAAAGTGCAGAAATGAAAACCCTGTAAGACGTTCTGATATCATCATCTTGACGTCTTTCATCTAACTGTTGTTTATAAATTGGAGATACAGCCGACTACATTATGCATCCAGTGGTAAAGGAAACTGCTGACCACCTCTAGGCAGGGGTCCATGTTTTGGAAAAAACAGACAAAGTCTGTTGACATTGGCCGACATGGCGAACAATGCCAAAGTCCAAATTATTTTAATTCGATGCTGGTCTGTCAGACTGGCCACACCCTTGGTCAGCACCAGGGGTTTGTCGATCTTGATATTATGCACTCTCCACGCAGGTGCTTGATCTCTGGCAGCTCCAAAACCGGATGCTGTGTTCACTGACCTTGTCACGGGGCCGTGTGGCCTGGGATGATGTTGCATCTTAGGCAGATTTGCGAATTTCAATAAGAACCAGAAATTCAGAAGTCTTTTAGCTTATTCTTGGGATTTTTTCTTTCAGCTGTAGTGACCAATGCAGAAGATCTGTACTTCTGCTGTGTCTTCTGTTTGTCATGGCGCTGGACGCAGACAGCGACTTCTTTGAAGATGACCACCACGAGCTGGTGAAAAGGCAAGCGACTGGCTTCTCGAGACCGAAGCCCCTGCCGGCCATGCCGAAGGTCACCATGCCCCACGTGGACCTGAAGGAACTGGCGGACGTAATAGTCCAGGCCTCGGACACTGTGGGAAGACGCCTCAATGCCATCGAAGCGGCTTTACAGCAAGGAGGTAAGAACGCTAAAGTACTTTCATCAGCTTATTTTCTGAGGTTTCAGGACTTATCAGCATGCCAATAGAAACACCAATCCATGCTTGCTTGTTATGTGCGGGCACTGGCAGTCGAATATCGCAGCATCATCTGGCCTGTTGAATGTGCTAATTTTTCGGAATTTCACATCCGATTTAGTAAATAATGGAATTGAGTAAATCTCAAATTTTTCAAAACGTGACAAGCATGGCAATGAATTTTGAGGTTCTGGCAACTTGGAGGTTCTGGCAACTGGATACCTTAGTTTGTAGAAAATAAAAAGTCCAAACCATCTTGATAAATCAGGGTTCCCACGACCTGGAAAAACTTGTAAAGTCAGTGAATTTTATTTTCGTGAGTCGTAGAAGTCGTGGAAACCCTGTAATGTTTGACAGACAAATTTGTGGAGATGGAAACGCAGAACTTTCTTTAATGTTTATGCTACGAAGAAAGAGTCATATTTCACATTGTGACATCACTTATTGTCAAGAAAATGATTTCAAGATAATAATAAAATATTTCTTTATTTGGATACAATAAAAGAATACTGCGGAAATTCAACTTTTAAATGTACGAATCCTTGCTTGCACAGAAATTCTGGAAATGCAATGCAATGCATGTTAGCACATTTTGGTATTCTCGAAATCTTCTTTTCATTTAACATAACAATGACAATTGGGATTGGGATGGGGCAACACGTACTCACGTTAACGGTGATTTCTAATGAGTTGTGAAGTTTACGATAGGTTGGAAAATTTAATTGCTGGAAATGGAAACTTTGTTTGTTATTCGAACAAACAATTGTAGGCAGGTGTAAAATCACCAAATGCTAAGCGTCATCCTAGTTTCAGATATTGTCATAGGAATGGCATCTGGGCTTTTTAGTGTGTTTGGAATTAGTGTTCTGCGACTTAAAGTCAGCCGGTTGGGAAAGATTTACAACGCACTAATAATGCAGTAACAAACAAAGTAATTTGATAATATTGTTGGCTGGCAGCTTTCGCTCAAGTGATTTACAACCCTTGTGTGGAAAAATGCAGTTTTGATTCTGGGAAACTTTGGCATGGCTCTACACTGAATTTCTCCGCTCAGGCTTTTAGGGAGTTTTTTTCCATGTTTCACTCGTGTCACTGTAGTTTTAATCCCAGACTAGAAGACGTGATCGATTTGCAGGCATGCACTTAGGTTTCTGAGTAATTTGCATACGCCATACGGTAACAGCTGTTTTTAAACGTAGGCCACAAAAACGCCGGCAGAATTGTGGCATTTTCATTCTGTTCACATTCCCATGGTTCTGCACCGCAGCCTTTATTTGCCCAAGCTTCCAGCATTGCGTGCTTGCATTGTTAAGGCAAAAACGAGAGGCCATGACCTGTCCTCACAATTGGGGTCATGTTCCTCAAGGCTGCTTCATTTATTCAGGTATAAAACGAAAGTAAAGACGAGAATAATAACGTCCGTCGCCGCAGTTGGGCATCAGTTTGCCTTGGAGTGGAATTAATTAAGGCGAGAAATTCACGGAACTTGTAGTATCTATTCCGTGATATTTAGTCAAATTGTGCTGCGATATCTTCTTGGAAATCATGTGTTGTCTCATTGATGGGCAGTGGCTCGTCTGGCTGCCTCTGACCAAGATAACAATATGTTGCTTGACCCCTTCACCCGCGGCATTTAGACAGACCTGGATGATGTGGAAAGCTCCATGCCTTACAAATTTCTTTGACAATTTAATTGTCAAAGAAATTTGTAAGGCATGGAACAGTCAAGGAGGAGTTAGGAATATTCAGCATAAGTCTTACATTTGCTTTCACATAGCTTAAGGTGTCTAATGACATATGTCATAGAAAAGTCATGAAATACAATTCAGGTCATGGACATCATGGAAAAGTGGTGATATCATATTCACCTCTTTCCTTTGATGCCATCTAAATAGAGCAGTTAAAGTTGAAATTCTGTATTTTAATGGCATCGAAGAATTTTTACGGCATGGAAACTTTATGGAAAATCATGGAATTCACAATACCAAATTCAGTAGATAACATTGCTAGTTATTAGTTAACACCAAAGTTAAGATGTGACGCACTCATATAGTCAGTCCTATGCGACAGGGAGAAATAATGAAAATGCCTTTAGAATGCAGCTTATTTCTATTTTTCTGTTTTTTCAGACACCAAAATCAGGTAAATTAGCCAGTCTGCAAAATAAAATAAAAGATGTTCTCAAAATGGTAAATTTTCCATTTGTATTTTCTTATGGTAAAACTTTCTGCCTGGTTTTCTTATGGCTTTTACAGAACGCTGGAATATCACTGCACATTTATTTCAATTCCAATTGCTATTCGAATGAACTGTGCATTGACCTCTGCACTAGTCTACATGACTTCGCAAGAAATTTGCTTTCTTAAAAATCAATTCTTAAACTTCTGGCAAGGTTAAAATAAAATCTGAAATCAATCCGCAGCAACTAAGCATCTAACGGCTTTCGTGCGAAAAAATAGCATTTAATTTTTTCTTTTTTCTTGCATAACAACGACTCTGGCACCCATTTTAGAACCTTGGCACGTTGCATGCTAATCGTCCACGAGCAGGTGGAATTCATAGCAGCGCTCCGAAGCAAATCCGACAGCGGTCGACCTGCGACCCTGAAGCGCCGGAAGCCACTTCGGCCAGTTTCCTTGGAAAAGTGCAAAGAAATCGAAACGCTAACCACATTCCTGGGCGGAACTTTACTGCACGAAGTTACGCCGAAGGTCGAAACCCCTTTCGCTTCGAGAAAAGACAACGTCTGACAATTCCGCCAAACAATGGCACACACAAAAAACCGATTGTTAGCGCTGTTCTGTTACCAGAGTCCACTATAAAAGCAACAAATCGTGCTTTTCATGGCGCAATTAACGGCACATCGTAAACAATGAGAAATGAGGATAACCTCGCTGGTGGATCCTCGAGAAAACGCTGGAAATTTCCCTTTTATCTTTCGTTTTTTGGAGTCCAGGCTCCCGAGACTGAGCTGAGAGCTCTTCTCGTCTTCAGGTGTTTCTTGACCTTTGCGGCAGAGGTCGCGAATAGTGAAAGCTGAGAAAGCGGCTCTGGAATTGGCGTCAGGGCTGCTAGAAACAGGAGAGAAAAATGGCTGTAATTAGTTCATGAGAGCGGCAGGTGTTGGTGCGAATTTTGGGAGGTTCTGCCAGTGGTGCACAGGCCGACCAATGTGTGGGTACTTACCCATTTTGCACCTAGAGGTGATGTTCCAGGCGAGGGATGAGATGAAAGCGTTTCCCTAATGATCATATTGATCAAGGATCTTCCACTGGAGACTCAAGACAGCCATTTTTTTTAAAAAAAAAACGTTTCTTTGCAGGGAAATCCTTCATCAATTAGTTGAGGGAATCTTTAAACGAAATCACCAATATGTGTTCGGTTATATACTATTGGGCGTATTTTTTGCATACCATTAGACGCAGGGAGGCTGGAATTCTCCTCTGAAGGATACACCTAAAATTACTCAAAAAGTACACATTTTTGCTTCAAATACGTTTGAAAACTGCGAAATTAATTTTGTGGTGTGTAGAATTGATTGTCCATGATCCATCAGGGTCTGCTTTATTGTTTGTGATATGAAAATGTCCCGTTTATTTATAAAACCAATAAACTTGAAAGGCAAACATTTCCGGAGGTTTGATAAGGTTTTTATTATTTTTATCTGTATAAATAAACAGGACAGTTTTATAATTATAAAACTAAAATTCAGATCCAATTGTCAGGTAGTATAGCGGACGATCAATTCTACACGTTAAAAAATGAATGTCGCATTTATAACAAGTTTTTGAAGCAAGAATGTGGGAGTACCTTTTTGCATAATGGGTATTATTTTGGATCAGCTGAAAGTCACGTTATCAAATGGTACTCAAATTATGACACAATTATTTGATTCTTACGGCGTATAAAGCGTTCAAAATGCCTGATAATCCTAGGAAAGAACTCGATAAATAAAATGCCAGGCATTTGTCAAGGTAATCGCGCATTCTTTCGTTCTGTGAGGTGCTTAAAAAAAAACACCCAGTAAACAAAAGTGTAGCACGTAATTCCCATCGAGCAGTTACCGTTTCTGGAAAGAATTACTTCGATGTACCGATAACGCCAAATACTTTCTGGACCATGGCGAACTGCAAGTTCTCACGGCTTGCGACCTTTTAACGTGCTTGTGTTTTACCATCGGAGAATTGTTTCGTAAAAGAGCCGTTTTATCGGCGTTCCCGAGGTCGCCCCGGACAGAAATGCCTCCGGAATTCACGTTCATGGCGGTCGTTATTCGCTCACTCTCGACTATGGCGAAAAGCAAATGGCACGAAACGAAAACTCGTTTTGGCTTGTGCGTGCACCAGCTGGGGAGATGACGGTTTTTGCACTAAATCATTCATTGACTCCTTGGAACGGTTTCAGGGGAAAATGTTTCCGATAAGCGACAAGACTCGGCTCGCAATTCCGGGTGCCTTGACTTAGCTGATTAGCGGTTAATTTGCCTGAATGTTTGTTTGTTTCGCAGGGGCAAGACAGATTGCCGGCACGCCTGAATGGTTTGCTGCGGTCTCGGCGAGGACCAAGACGGAAGCGAAGAACGCCTCCCGGATTGCTCTCATTGCGGAGGAAGCCACCAGGATAATGGCCCATTCGTGAGTTGATTGGCGTCTTTTTTTTTCCAACGGAAGCATCTGAAGATCACTTTAACGGTGTATAGCATCTGCTTCCCGGTCCTTTTTATTATTATCTGTGCAGATTTTGTTCCGGCCATCAGGTGACCACCCACAGGCAGATTTTTCCACTGGTTTGGTCTGCCACCCAATCTGACCAAACATTGGTTCGGATCTGCCTGTTAGTGGCATATACATTGTGCATGTACAACATTGACGTGATCTGTCCAATTATGTAGAAAATCTGATTTCCCTAGGCTGCCTAGCACACTAGTACAGTTCAGACCTGGCTTGTAGTGGGATTCTCCCATCCGGATCTACATTAGCTAGTCCCACCAACATGCATGTATGCAAAGCGAGCCTCTTATGAAAATAATCCATGAAACAATTAGAATGGAAGAGCGTTGTGCTCGGTTATTTGTTCTAACTTTCCCGGTAAATTTACCAGATCTAAATGTGGGACCGTTAAAAAAATGTGACAGTATCTTATCAGAATTTCATTTAATGTTGAAAAGGTTTGGTCACAATTTTCAGTTTTTTGGGCCCCTGGCCTGCAGTTCGCCCATACCGCCGGTGTCGTACTGCCTTCATCTGATACGGATTCGAAACTTGGGTTAAACGCTCAAACAAATAATTTTTCTCCCATAGATTGAGCTTGAGCAAGGACCAGATCGCCTATGGCCTACCAACGACGGACATCCGGGACACCGTCCTCGGAGAGTCTTGCCCCGTGGAAGTGGACTTTCCTTGCCAGCCTCGCAAGTACCGCGCCCACAGCGGCTATTGCAACAATGTGCAGAACCCACGTTGGGGCAACTGCAACATCAAGTACTTGAGATTTCTGCCCGCAGATTATGCCGATGGTAAGGGCAAGCTGCTCGAGGCCCAGAAATTCGCTTTTTGGCAGTGTTCTAACAGGGTATTTCTTTCAGGCGTGAGCATCCCGAGGCAGGCGCAAGATGGAGGCGATCTTCCTAGCGCTCGGGACGTCAGCGTGGCCATCCATTCGGACGCAGACCGACCACACCAGTACATCACGTCCATACTTCCGGTCTGGGCGCAGTTCGTTTATCTGGACGTGGCGTACACGTCGCAGGTGGTCAGCATGGACGGCATGCGGCTGCGGTGCTGCAAGGTGAGCAGCGAAGAGTTCCACCCGGAGTGCTTTCCGGTCCAGATTTCGCCACAGGATCCGTTCTACGGAAGATATAACATCGATTGCCAGGACTACATCCGCTCCTGCATGGGACCCAGGACTGGATGCACTTTAGGTAAGGACAATCTTTGCAAGCCTTCATTCACGAGAAAAGCAGTGCTATTACCGCTGCAGTAGTTTAAAAATTGCGTTCGGTTTTATATCTGCAAATGTTTGTCATTTGCTAGCTGTTGTGTTGGTGGTCAAGACATGGCGAAGTCAATTTCATGTACATTGAGATACATATTATTTGCGTTTGGTTTATTGAGATAAAATATTTTGATTTCTAAATCAGTAAAAATGCCGAGAATGTTCAGGTATCCATGAAATATATTTAAGTCCGACCCAAATGGATGCCCACTATGCAAAAACAAATTACTTGAAGATTTTTTATGCAAATACTTGTTATAATAGTTAAATTTAGTTTTTTCTCATGTTTTTCCAGTTGGTCGACCACTGGACCTGCGTAATTTTCTATAATTTTTAAATGTTCAGTTCATTTATAAAAAACATATACACTTGAAAAACAAGGCAGTTGTAGGAATTCACCTGGGTCCCGAATTAATAAACTGGACAATATAACTGTACCTGTACTAGGGCCTGCGTTGTTTTATAGTTTTAAAATGGCTCGTTTATTCGTTAAAGAAATAATAAATTTGAAAAAAAAATACTGTGCAGCATGCAGTTTAAACCTGCATTGCAGGGAAGACCCTTTTTAGGTGGTCGCGACACTGGGGAACAATAAATTTAGCAATTATAACAAGCATTTGAAGCAGAAATGTAGGTGAAATGTGGGAATAAATCAATACAAAAGCATGACAAAACAAAAGCTTACGCATATTTATACATATTGTTAGGGTTGCGCAAATGAAAACCCTACATTAAATAAATGCTAGTTAGTCCTTGCAGGGGCTGCGTGCAGGCTGGCTGTTTGTGTTGATGAATTTGATTTGCTTAACGATTTCCTAATGTCGTACATTAGGATACACAGGGAGGAGGTGAGCTGATGCTAACTCCTTTCACAGAAGGCAAGTTTTTGGGGGTTGAAATTGTTGCAGAAAAAACCAACCGGACTGGGCCAGTGTCCTGTGCACTTTCACTTGTGGTCACGCACTACATAATATATGTATTGCGAGGCACCTCTCAGCCGGCGTCGGCACCTGCACCCTCGTGCTGTTCCGTGTGGCGTTTGCTAATTCCTTGTGTCATTCCGAACGAAGGGCGCTGATTGGAATGGTGGGGGACCAGGTGGCCGTTCCCCCCACCATACTAGGTGACCTGAATATGGAAATTGGATAATAATGCATGTGGAACGACCGTATCAGAGAAGGAAACGCTCTGTTCCAGCTATTAGCATAAATTGTAAACGAGCCGCTTTTGCAAGCTGATGTCAGGCTGAAGTGAGAAAAGAAAGGGAAAACTCTAACTAGTACATATCTTTCCCCAAATCGAAATAGCCTGTATGCAGTAGAACTACAGTCAATCAAATTTCACTAAGCGTTATTTTTCAGTGTAATTCCAGTAATTATGTCATCGGTGCACGGAGATGACAGTATTTTTTGGGAATTTTTTGGAAGTTTATTTTTTCAAAAATGTTCTTCTCGGTTTCTTTTTGGGTTTGCCCAGATACGCGCATACGTTGGATAAGAATTACACGTAGAAGCAAAAGTTCCTGAAAATCACTCAAAAATGCCCTTAACTTTTATTTCAATGTAATTTGGCTATTTTAGCTGGAATTTTGCTTTTTCAAAAATCGTTATGCCAGGATAAACTGCATACGTTGGATAAGAAT
>JAQIXS010002148.1:0-24444 GCA_034700785.1 Rossiulus vilnensis
CGATTTTGGCTTCATTTTAATGTACCGTCCACAAAATACGTTTAAAAATTGGCAGGCTCATTTAAAATTGCCGATTTTAATTTTTAAAACAATGAAATTTTTTGAGAAATTTTCCGAATTAGCACCCGATTTTGATTCCAAGTTACGAGTTACGGAGGGTTTTCCAAATTAGGAGGACCTTTTGTACTGCCTAAGGCACCAAATTAGCGAAAGGTATCCCCAAACCTATTCCACTTTACGAGTTAGCGAAATTTCCGAGTTATGGAGTTCCATTTTACGGAGAGTTGACTGTAAATCATTGACTGTCCAATCCCTGCACAGAAAAGCCTGCCAGGACCTGTTTCTGGCTGTAACCGCTTAAAATGTATTTGTGGTCAGGTATGATAGTTTTGCTGTTTGCTAATATAGGCAACAATTGTCTTTATTAAGTCATGGAATTAATTACCCGCTTGAAGCCTGGAGTAAGTGGTGGAAATTTTATTTCGGTTATTGCAAAAATTGGTAGGCAATAATTCCCTGTGATTTATTTTGAAAGGGTTAATCGTGTCTTGGAATCGTGTACCAAGATTGGAGCATTTTGCATAATAAAAATCGAACATATTCTGCGCTAATTTATAGATGACAAAAAACACGTGTTAAACGTGGTCGTTAAATCGGCCATTTTGATATTTAGACACACACCTGCGAAAGGCAAGTTGGTCGTTTACACGGAAAATCTGCTTTGGAGAACATTTATTTTGTGCAATTTCTTTTATTACATGTTAATCAGTTGTGAACCAACCCATGTAATATAAGCGGGGTTATAAGCTAATAAGTGTAAGTCTCTAAAATCATGTTATGTGTTAATTTTGAGTGGTGAAGTACAAAATACCATTATTTACTATTAAATATGCTATTATTATTTATTAAACCAATATGTTGTGGTGAATAAATGTATTTACATCCTATTTTAGAGACTGTTGTTTTAAAAATAACCTTATTTTTGATTATATTACAAAAATATTGAGAAAGTTTGAATTTGTGCCTTTCCACAACCGAAGTTTTCTTCTTAAACAACACTCGAAAAGAAATGCGTAAAAGACGTCATGTTTTGTTGGAATTTTAAGTTTCGCTATAGAACCTTGCAACCTTTTCTTAGAAGCAATTAAACTTTTGCAATAGAATGTTAACAAATAGACAAGTTGATAGGCTGCAAACATAACAAGCATGATCCATAGCTAATACTATGACTACTTAGAGCCAATGTATGTAGGATCTAAAAAACATGTTTTTTTTCTCTAAACTTAAATAATTCTACAGATTCACTTAAAAGAAGGCAATTATTACTTTGCATAGGCCTAATTTCATCCATTTTCAGTTGGACTTGCATCAAATGACGTTAGCACTCTTCTTTAACTGCTTAAGATATTACACGCATGCTTAATATTAAGTGACGTTAAATATTACATTAAACATTATGCGCTGGAAATTCTTCGGGCAGTTTGCTTCTGAGAAATGTCGTAAGATAATATACATGTTTTTTATTAGTTTTCCTTCTAGCCTATATCGATGTCTTTGGTAGTTTATGTATCAAGCATCCTTTACAACGTTTTTTCAATCAAATCCTACGAACTATCACAACATTTTAAGCTGCAAATTTCTGTACCAGCTACTAGGAAAATAAGGTAAACATGTTTTATTTACGTGAAATTAATTGATTTTCTAATATAATTCATCAAACATACAAGGATACCATACCGTTAACTAATAGAATAAATAGTAGAATAGAATTACAAGCGATGTATTTTAGTTTGCATGTTTATGTAAAAAATAGAAACACTGTGAAACTTTCCTGACATTCGCATAGAAATATTGACGGTTTTAAAAGCGAGATTATTGATTTATCTAACATGAATTTTAACCTACATTTGATTTAAAAAACTTTGGTTTGATTGTTATCAAATTTGAAAAACATTCACAAAATCATTTACAACTTTAAAAAAATACAAAAACCATTTCGTATTTTTTTAAACCAATCGGTCACTGAGTTTTTGTGGGCCAATAAAAAATACATGTTAACATACTAATTATGAAATTAATAAACCTTACAAAAAACACTTGTGTAACAAAAAATACGTAGTGCGAAAACTAGTTTTTAATCAATTACAATCATTCAAATCATTTGAAAACTTAACTATTAACTTTACTTTAGAAACTAATACACTTGGGTAACCTAAAAAGCGTAATATAAAACTAGTTTTTAAGTTAATCAGTAACTATAAAATTGTGGATTGAGAGAAATTATGAAAACTACTTAAACTATGTAGGATTATTGGAATCAAGCAAGTAGTTATTTGCTTGTGAGAAATATTTAAAGATAATATGAATGTTTCTAATAGGATGCAGTTATAGCCAATATCAATGTCTTTACAAGTGAGCCAACAAGTTCAATTGGTAGAAGAGGTTGCGAACATTCTATAGATTAATATTTAAAGCATCGTTCATATTGTCTTTTTAGTAAATTTCATTTATAATCAACATATTTTAAGAAGCAAATTTCTGTACTAGCTACCAGTAAGATAAGGTAAATATATTTTATAAACATATAGGTATTTAAAATTCTAATTTAAGGTGATATGGAATTGTTTTAGAAATATTAAGAACATTACATGCAAAATACACTTGTAATATATAAACGAATGCTATAATTTATTTTCAAACAAATAAATCAATGAATATAAAATCGTTTTGCAGGCAAATTACAAGTAATGGATTTTAGTCCTAATTAATTATATAATAGTATTAAATATAACCACTATAATACAATATACAAAAATTTGGTTAGAATTAAATTGATTGCAAAATTTAAAAAAAAAAACGCAACAAGTCTCAAAACTATTATAAAAGTCAATTTTTAACGCAAGGCTACTTCAGAAAAATAACAAACATCAATTGCACTTCGGTAACTTGAAAATTTTGAAATAAAAACTACTTTTTTTAATTCTACGAGTCCATGATATCAGGCCTTCTTAGACTGCTTTTACTCAATTCACAGGGTGTCTGTTCACCTGTCAAATGCTATTACTAATACTGTAGTGGGACACACCACTTATACAATAGTGTTCTATATGTGTTTGTGGAAATCACGTTTGAATCAAGAACGTTCTATAACCTGTACTGAGGTTGTGCATATGCCTTTGTAGGCATAATAAACCTGAATGTTGTCTGTCATTTATCTTACATGGTTCACGATTATCTTGACACGTGATTAGTGGTATATTCCTCTCAATTCCATTCAATTCAATTCAGTGCTCTACAATCAGTAAGTGAATACCATGTGATGGGAAAGGGGTGTAATCAACCTAATTTATTCAGCGAGTACCACCGCATCTGGATGGGCACCACCGTTTATGATTCATGTCATATGTGAATAAAATGGTGACAATCTTAGCGAAAAAACGTTTGCTCAAAGGTGCAGTATTACGACTTGAACAATCATCATAAAAGTGAGTAGATTGCACTTCATGTGATTTGCAGCTACATGTAAGTTAAAAAATCTTTATAAACAAAATTATTACCATGAGGATAGTGTATAATTTTACTTTACCTGGCACTACTAATTTTATGGAGAGAAGCTTTGTAACTAAACCACCATAAGGATAGAACCAACCGTTAATTCAAAAGTGTACCATATATCACGTAAGTTAAAACTTTAGTACCCTGGTATTGCTGATTAAAAACTGCTGATATTAGTATGCTTGATGATATTACTATTATAGTGGCTTTTTTGGGATTCCTAATATCAGTTTGGTCAGGGATATCACTGTTGTTTTTACTAATATCAGTATATTTGTACTCATGTCTACTGCACTGATAATACTGATCTCTCCACCAAGGATCTAAATAAAGTTAAAATTCATGATACTTATATTAAAAAAAAGTTGTTCAACGATTAAGGATAAATAGTAAGAAAGAGCATACACTGCACTTAAGCTCAGTAAAAATATTTCATAATAATTTGGCATTGTCAATGTTTTCAAGCGAAAAGTTTGAGAAATTTACATTTTGTCGATTTTTTTTAACCAAAATTTTAAGGCATTTTTAAGGAATTGTTGGGTTTTTGCCAAATTTCGCAAATTTTTTATTTTGGTAGGTTTCTAAGCACATTTTTTAATAAGCCCAATTTATATTTTGAAATATTACTCTTACATATTGTTTACGAAATTATGCAAAATTTAGCGGAGTAAAACTTAAACCCTATTCTCTATCCTAATTCCAAGAAAACAAAGAAAATTAAATAGTTTTCCGCCGAATTATCTGTTTTCACTGATCAGAAAAGCCCAGGAATGATGTCCCTAATCATTAAGGCTCCGTAAATATCAAGAGTCTCCACGAATTAACAGTTTTACTCATTAAGATTACTACAATTTTATCGTGTTTCCATGACCAAATGGCCTTTACTAATTTTTAAAATGCTTTTTTAAAAATTTTTAAAATGGGCAAAATAACTCAACAAGCTTGGTTAAGCTTGCTGAATTATTTTGCCCATCTTGACCATCTGATATTTTACCACTTACAAGCGGATCTGGCCTTTAAACGAAGAAAACTTGTTTTTCTTTTTGCAATTTGGGGCTAAATAATTAATTTTGTGATTGTCATTAATAATTTCTATATTTCTAATTTCTTATTATTTCTCAGGTTTCATTAGAGGAAAACATCACATTTCACCTTTAGATGGCGTTCAAATGTTATTTAGGTTAAACCATCACGCAATTACCATGAAAAATCATTAAGATGACGTCATTTGGAGATTATGACATTATCAGATCGTAAAATTAGGCGGTTTTTGCATAAAGCGCCGTTGTTGTAAGCATCTGTGACTGGCGCTGATGCACTCTGAAAGCGCTGTCAGGCTGATTTGGGAAAAGGTTTTTCTTAAACCATTTGAAGGAGAAGAGAAGAGGCCATCTCGAAAAAAACAGTTTGTCGACCCAGAAAATCTTTAGTAGAAAATTTCTAGAAGTTAGTAAAATCTCAGATTTTATTTTATTTACGTATTCACAAAGGTCTCAGATATTTCAAACATTTCTTGTCAGCTAGGTGATAAACTTTCCAAGACGTTTGCCCTATTTCCAAAATATTACCAAAAATAAACTGACTATATTAGTAAAGCAATTTTCCTTCATTAATTTACGATTTTCTACACTTGTTATCAAACTATTTTCAAGTTTCTTTAAATTTGTCAGATATGACCACTAATCTAATCACCTTTCATTGTTTAGTTTATTTCACGTTTACCTGCATACTGTATGCTGAAATATCCGTATAATTAATAAGATGTGAATCCTTGACTTTCCAGGGGCAGTGACACGAGCCAACACACTGTTACTTCCCGACTAATTTCAATGCTATTCCATAATGCAGGGGTTCCCGAATTCGGGGTCGCGACCCCAAGTGGGGTCGTGGGCTGATTTTTTAGGGTCACGGCCTGTTTCCATGATTATAGAATTTATAACTCTCGTGATTATACTAATAAATTCGAAGGAGGAAGGAAGGGGTAAGCGGTAAGAGGGACAAGTGCAAGTGCTGAGCGTACTTTTATATGCTCAAATTCTTGAATAAACGACTTAAATTTTAATTGCTACATTTTTTTACTGAAAAATCTT
The DNA here is from genome assembly GCA_034700785.1 of Rossiulus vilnensis. NCBI lineage: Eukaryota > Metazoa > Arthropoda > Diplopoda > Julida > Julidae > Rossiulus > Rossiulus vilnensis. Next base: position 5,646 of record JAQIXS010002148.1, read on the forward strand.
TTAATAAACTATTTTTTACATTATGAGGAAAAAATTTGTAGGTTTGTGAAGGCTTTTGTAATTTTAAATTAGGGTCATAATCGAGAAAGTTTGGGAACCCCTGCCATAAAGGTACGCGTCATCGAATAATTAGGGCCACCACCAGAACCGTTTATTTTTCCTAAGCAATTTTCGCTAAATTTCATAAAGTTTAACTTTTTGTGATGTTTTTGTTTACAATTTAAGCGAAATTATGTTTAGAAAAATGGATTAAATTGAAATTTAGCCAAATTAAGCTAAATTGTACCTTAAACATGTAAAACGTTATATATGTTTACGGATTTTTGCCAATATTGCTCTTATTTTCTCTGACAAATTATACAATTTTGCAGTGTTTTAAACACAGCAGTAGAAATGCTTTGCGAAATGTACATTTTGTCGATATTTATAAGCGCATTAGTCCAAAAAAATTCTCGTAATTAAAATTTGTACGATGGTTATAAGCATAAGTATTAATAACTATTCTAAATTTTAAATATATTGGTAATGTTTTTGTGCAGAAATATCAAAACATTGCGCACAATTGAATTATTTGTAATAGTTCTATACTTAAATTTTCTCAAAATTTCAATTTTTAAGTTCTTTTGCTTACATTGGTTTTACAAAATACTACGAAGTTTAGGGTAATTAAAGCTTGACCAAAATATTACTTAACTTAATAATTTTTGCGAATTTTAACGAAATTAAATTACATTTTGCAGATTTTTATTTGTTGCTTAAAATCTAAACAATTTCGTTTATATGGCATTTGTTTCACTGCTTGTAGATTTCAGTGAAATACATGTAGTATAGCTAGGGCGTATACCCATTTAGAGCCGGTCCTGAATGAATCGATAAGATTGATCAGGAAACAAAATCACATTTCTGAATAAGGATAAAAATAATTCTGGGAATTTCATTATCTTAGTCGATAATAGGCTTAGCAGGATCATTTACATAAATATTCCACCATTAGAAACGGTGAAAGTACAAGTGAAGTCAAGTTACTTTTCCTTGATCCCTGGATGATGCATCTTCTCAACAAGTTAAAAAAGTCTTAACATGTTGATTGGATAATATTTCATCTTCTTTTTGATTCAAGATTTGCAGATATTTACATCTTTCCATATTTAGAATTTTTTTTGCTAGAGTTGATGATAGTACAAGTTAACTCATGTTACATTTTCTTTGACGTCTCAAGCTTTGGACACACAATTAAATGCAGAACAGTGCAAATATTGCACGGCTAATTTTAAGTTTTAAAATGATATGAGAAATTAGATATTTATGTATGTCTTTAGCATAGTACACATATTGCATAACAAGATTGATAACTAGTTAACTATACCAAATATAAGCTTATTGAGTTGCTGTATAAAGCCTCTACTAAGGTTTAATTAATGAAATTAATAATGACTTAGATTATGCCTACAGGACATATTGGTAAATTGTTTTCTAAACGTTTACTTTGAAGACCTCTTTTTTCAAAGTTCTTAATATTTCGGGAAATTGAGCTGAGATAATGTTAGATTACTACATAAAATTGACATGTTTAATTCATGAGTAATATATTTGCTAAATGTTAAACACAAAATCAGTTTGGAAAACAGCCCAATAGTTTAGTCTAGCAGGATGACCCATTTAAGCAAGCTTTTAATGTGACTGCTAATTTCGCAAAACTAGCATCAAGGTTAATACCCAGCTTTAAAAGATATTGAATTTTGCCAGCATGATTAATGTCTTAAGAAATTCAGTACTTTTTTAAACATTATGCGCAGAAAATGGTGCGGAAATGGATACTTTCACGTTGAAGAAATATGCTTAATATAATTTTAAATCGATTTATAACTATCGGATCGAAAGTAAAACCTATCATAAACACGATTAGTAGTACACCAAGGTATCATTTACCTTTCAGTTTTCTGTTATTTAAACCCAGTTTTCATTCATTTCTTTTCGTATTAATTTCGGAACTTCCAGCTGACAATCCGGACGTCCTATTCCTTGAACCCCTTTTCCCTGTCCGGAAGTGTCCGGTTTTCACGAACCCCTCCCCTCCCTTCCCCGGTCGTCATTTATGGATCGCCCTTAGTTAAGTTAAAGAACTTAGCTGTAGTATACTTTAACGCAATGGTTTTAGAAATATAAATAACCATGTAAACTGTCAAAAGCTGTTTCAAGTAAAAATCAAATTGTAACTGTGCGTTTCTGCGTACCAATAAATCACAAGCCTGCATTTTTATGGAAAACAATTTATAAATACTAATTATGGAAGATAAGTTTACGACGAGCATTAAAGAAAAACCCTACACAACTACGAATAATCATTGAAAGCATTTAATGTTCCAGATGAAGACCACTCACCGTATTTGGTAATGGCTAAAATAACAAGCAACTGGCTAGCAGCATTTTGTCTCCTTATTGGTATTGCGCTTCTGATGTCTGCTATGATGTTGCAATCCCACGCAATTCGACGACAAAGAGATTTAGATTATATGACCGACTATGATGATGATGATCAATATTCGTTCAAAAAGGACGTAACCACAACTATGAGGTGCCCAACATGTTATGTTTACAGCCGAGCACGTTGCTTTTACATATGCGGTTTGAGACAACTAGACAAGGAGGAGGAGAGAGTGACGTCTTTTGTTTGTTACTGATTACACCTTGATTTAGCGATTTGTATAATAACAGCAATCATCATGCCCTGAATTTGGCTAATATCATCTGTTTTTGCAATGCGCATGTTACGATTGGTAAAAAAGTTTCAATTCTTAACATGTAGGCCTGCGCATGCATTTATAATACATTTAGGTGGTGTTTATCTTGTTAATGGTAATGTAAAATAATGATTGGTTCAAAACACAGTGTGATGTTTTTTCCATACGGACAGGCCTTCTTTGGGCGCTGCAATTTATTAAATATAACAGGGGTTTCGCTACTTCTGCAAAACAATTGGATACATTATCTGAAGTGGCCCAATGATAAAACATCACAAGGTAAAAGAGCAAACCTTTTTTCAAGCAAATTCGTTGTACCGAGTTCTTAAGCACATTCGTTATTTCACGACTAAATTTGTTGACTGCTTGCAAATTACACCCCTGACAGTAACTGTCTCTTAAGTGGTGGAAAAGTTTATTTTGAACTCTTGCGGCATAAAGGGGGCTTGGCAGTAAATAGGGAAAATTCCCTTTTTTATTGGAATCTCAAAAATAAAACAAACGAATATGATTCAAGATTTGTGCTTACTTATCTTACTGAATGGCATTTGTACGCACACTGTACAATACAGTGGTTTTGTTTTAAAATTCCAGTACCCCTTATTTGTACCTAATTAACTTGTACATGAGTAGTTCACGGAATTAAAACCAGTTGGATGGGTGGTCAACTTACGGAGGTTTTACTGTATTTACGATTAGTCTGGAAAGGGCTTTCCAGCAAAAATAAAGTCAAGGTTAGCATATTGCTTTAAAGGAGATCAGATATGGTAAGCATGATTAATGCTGTATGAGAATTTAAACTTTATGATTACGCGCAGGATATCATGTGGGTTGCTGTTCATTTCTAGAAAATGTCGTTGAATGACAAGCACGTTTTCGATTGGTTGCATAGAGCAATGCGTTAAGAAGTGATTATTAATTGCGGTTGGTATAAGCTACTCCAGACATCCTTGATCAGTGCATTAAGTAACCTCAGTGGCGTTGAAGTCAAACTCGACTAGTACAGCGGATCAAAATATTTAAAAAAGTAAATTTCTGGACAAGATACCAGCAGGATAAGGTAAACATTTTAGTTGCATAAATTATTTGAATTACTTAAAAGCACTTTGCAGAATTATGTTTTAAGATAGTAAGAATAATTCAATACTGTTAAAAAAAAGTTAGATTGCAGATGATGTACATGTATTTGAGCCCAGGTTTCTTTACAAAAGTGTTTGCAAAAATAATAAGTTTGCGATGCAACGGTATAAAAAGAAATTTAAAAACTTGATTAGAAATGATGCGGCTGTATACTTTATGTGCAAACAATGTTTGAAAACGAGGAATCATTTTAGCCTATTTTCACAAAACTTTGGTCATAATTCGTTCTAATGGATTTTAAAAAGCATTTCTCCACAGCATTTGTTGATGTTTAAAATCTTAAATACACATTTTGGTATGCTTTTCGTGTATTACTCTTTAAATATTATTAACTTGGAAAATATTTGTAAAATTGGTAAATTACATTACATTATTTAAAAATACATGTATATCTTCAACTTCACTTCATGTAAAGCTTCGCTACCAAACGAAAACACCACCTACACTTAAATTTACGAAACGCTGATCAGCAAAGTGCCAATACAGTTTCAATTGTAAAAGCATTTTAAAACCAATCATTTGGGATATTTATATTCAAAAGCAATAATATCTGTGCTCTAGTAAAAATTTCTGGCACTTTTTTAAATTGCAGGTGTTCATTACAATGCATGAAGAACTGAAGCTAAGTCATTTGAAGTGCAATTTCTGTTTAATGTTCTTAAAATAATTAATAATGACGTAAATCGTTATTGCATTCTTGCTGACATATCACAGATGATGAATAACAGTCTGCATTAATTTTTGTAGCTGAAGAAATGTTTTTCAAAAAACGATTTATTTGATAGTTCATGAGAAACAATGAAATGGCAAGGGCGAAAATTAATTTTATGTTCATACGGTTTTAGTGTACAAATTTAAAAGAACTTAATCTTAACAGAAATAAGTTAATATGAATCATATTAGAATCTTTAATAAAGATTACATAAAGAAATTAATAAATATATTTACATATAATTCTTCAATAAAAGCTAACGTTTTGAAAAAGTGTTAAATGACTTTTTAGCTCATGCCAAAATACGCATGCCAAAATAATTGAAATTTGTATTTAAAAATAAGTTACTGTATTAAACTGTATCTAATTCGAATATGGACATTTTAGAAACGTATGCCCATGTATGTAAATATGTTGACATATATAGCCTATATAAGGATATGTATGGAGATATATACTTGTAGGTCCTTTTGTGTCCAATTACTAAAAGGTCATGTCTCCAAATGTTTGATCATTTATGCAAAAACTGTACGTCATTTGTGGTCAGTTTCTTGCCCATCCACGTCTGGAACACGTTATGCATGTCCATGCATGAACAATGTACAGGCACTTTTGGTTATTCCAGGACATGTATAGCCTAATAGGTCCATTCGTCATCAAGTTCGGATTTAACCAAATGTGGAAAAGTCACATGTGCATCTATTCTTTTTCCACCTGGGATCAGTTTAAATGCAGCAACACCAACAACTACTCATGGAATCATTCCATTTCCCTTTTCATTTTTATGTTCAGTTGGCAATGGCTGAAAAGGCAAGCAAAGGGTTTACAGCGTTTGTTCTTGTCATTGGCATCGTGCTTCTGATGTCTGCCGTGATGGTGCAATCACTTACAATTCGACAAAGAAGAAATGCAAATGATGAGAACGATTATGACCACGATTCCGACAATACCAATCCCGACGACTTAAATCGTCCAATACAATGTTCAATTGGATTTCAATATTGCAGCGTTCAAAGGAAGTGCATTCGAATTCCGCCAGAAAACATTCGCAACAGCTAGAGTGATTACGCCTTAAATGTAGTGTCGGTTCTACTGACAGCAATCAGCATGCATTGAAATTGCCATATGTTAGTTGTTAGTGCAATAAGTACGATATTCGACAAGGACAGTTACACCGTTTAAATTGCTAACCTGTACTGATTTAAAAATGGGGGTGTTATTTGAGAGGGGTTCAGTTGTATTTTAAGGGGTTTGATCACATTTGGAATATTTTTTGCCGGTTTCTATGGCCATTTTCGTATTTTTTTCCAATAGAGGTGATTAGTCCCCAAAACCCCCATTACTTAAAATTGAGGATAAAATTCAAGATGATGATCTAGCTAGTGGGCCATTTCAGCATACGATGATAGCTTGTTGCTAATAAATATAGGCTAATATCTATAATCAGTGATCTAGTTTTTCAAACCTTTTTTGCCTTAATTATAGAAAAGAATTATCGGAAGTGTTTATCGAAAGTGTTGTCTTAACAAACATTTTTAAGCATCCTTTCGCATTTAATTGCAGGAATATATCCATGTGAGGTGTTGCTTTTCCTGATTTTCTTGCGCTCTGTTTACCGTTTCCAAACATTGTTTTGAACAGAATTTTAACACTAATAACTGTAAACTAAACCCAAAATAAAGACGTTAACCACATTGTCTTAGGACATCATTTAATAGTGAATGTTTTATAGTTTAGAGGGCTTGTTTAAAAATGCCACTATAGTTCGTGATTTCGATTTAATATTCGTTAAAGACCTGCAATAGCTTCAACGCCAGCATCATTAGGTTATGACAAGGTTCCGGAATGTTGATTTTACATTGTCTGTGAATGTCAATTGGCAGATAAGCAATTTCGGCCAGCAAATAAATAGCTCTTTATAATTAGCTCTTTCAACCTGACATTGACCTCCACTCTTCCGAGAAGGCCCACAGAAAAACAAGCATAATTCATTTACGAAATTTTTTATCAAGGAAGTTAATTAACTTAAACCATGTACCATTTTACAGCAAGTTTAATTAATGTAAAATCTATGGGTCAAAGTAAAAGCAGCGAGTCGTATACATTTCTGAAAACGTCAAGTGTGAAATAATATTCATCCAGTTCGTCAAACCGAATTCGGCTATTCTCATATTAATTGCGCCCAGCAATCGAACTACCCCTTAAAATGGTAAATTAGATAAATAATTGATTATACCATTCGCATACTTGAAATCTATGGCCTTTAAAATAATTTGATTTGCAGTTTTTGTGGGGGATTTTCTGTGTTGTCCTTCAGATCGTCGTGGCAACACTGGATTATATCAGCACATGGATACCTCCACCAAATGACACTTCCTACCCAAATCCTCGATTAATTTTCACAAAAGTAGCTGGTACATTTGTCCCGGCCTCGGAGATCTAAGGACCTAAATGGAAAAAATGTCCTTATTGGAGTTCACAGCTGACGGATCTATGCCATACTTTGACCATGAATGAGCCATATGTGGCCATGTATAAGACCATATACGGCTTTATATGGACATCATTATGGGCCTACATGGCGACCTTTTATAAAGCCAAATATAGGCATATACATTATAGGCCCATTTGTGTCTAATTAAGGATTAATCCGTGTATGTAAAATGTCATGTAGGGCCACTATTAACTTTTTTACCCGAGATGTATTCCAAAATCCACAAGTTTTCATCTTCGTTTTTAAAGTTTCTACTTATGAATTTCATTTATTTCACAGTATTGTTTTTAGAGAAACGTAGGCTGAAAGCCATATTTTTTTGTCTATGACGTTATTTTCATAATTGTATTGAAAAGCAAATTATTGCATTAAATTGAAGCCTAAAATTAAGGATTTGCAATTGTTTTTTTATAAAAATCATTTGTGAATATAGTTTTATGAAAAACAATTGCTTAATGTAATATTCGAAAATGTATATTCATGAATCGATATCGTAAAGAAATTACTAATTACATTTTTGTGTGTGTAGAAGGCCAATCTGTAATCAAATTTTCTAAGAATATAAGTCTCACTTAAGCTTTATTTTAAGTTTTTGCCAGATTTTGCTAAACTTAAATTTTGGTCATGTGTTCAGTAAAAAAATTAGATAAACTTAACGAAATTTAAATCCTTGCGATGGATCTAAACTCAATTTGAGCTAAACTTTATTTTTTGATGGTTTTTTTTTTCTTATAGTCTTTACATTATATTATACTAAATTTAGGGTAACTTAAGCTTGAACAATGCATACATTTTGTAGCGTAATTTTGACGAAATTTGGTTAAATCAGACGACTGTTGGCAGAATTTTATTTGTTGCTATATTTCGGTTAAATATTCTTGATTTTGGATTTTAAAAACAAATAATTTAGTTTTTCTTACTTATTGCTTTCATATTTAAAATATAAGAATAAGTTAAAAGAGTTAATCTTTAAATTATAAAAAAATATTGCAGATTCTTTAATTCAAGATTTTCAGATATTTACATCATGCAATATTTATATTTTTTTGCTATAATTCTTTTATAAATCTTTGACAGAACAAGTGAACTAAAGTTACATTTTCCCTGACACTTTGTCCATAAAATAAGACTAAAAAAAAGCTTACGTATACTTTAACTTATTACAATATTTCATATTCTTTCATCATGGTTTTGAGTCAAGATTTGCAGATATTTGCACCATGTAATACATTTTTGTGCTAGAATCGATGACAGTGCAAGTGAACTTATGTCACATTTCCTAGACGTCTCAAGCAAATTTGGCAAAGGTGAATTGAACTAAAAATTGAGTAATTATGCCTACAGGACGTAATGGTTAAAAGTTTATTTATTCTAAATGTTTACTCAGAAGACTTATTTTTTAATCCTTCAATATTTGGCTAAATTAACTTATAATAAGATAAAATAACCCCATCAAATGGACATGTTTAATTCATTTATAATACGCATGCTAAATCTTAAGCACTATATCAGTTTAAAAAACAGTTCAATAGTTTAGTCTAGCAGGATGACACATTTAAGCAAACTTTTAACGTGAGTGCTTAACTCGCTAAACTAGCATCAAGGTTAATATATCCTGCTTTAATGCACAGGAAATGGTGCGGGCAGCTATTCATGGTTGGAAAATATCGTTGGACGACAATCACGTTTCTTATTAACTGCATTTATCTTTATATTGGGAAGTAAAGCATTGAGTGTGATTGGTCAAAGCGACTCCGGACATCCCAGATTAATGCATAAAATAACTTCACTATTCTCATTTTAGTCACACTCTAGTGGCAATCATAATACTTGAGAAACCACACTTCTGGACTCGTTAACAAGCAAGAAAAGGTAGATATATTTTTAATCGCACAAGATAATTTTATGATATTTCAAATTATAAGAAAGTCACACATTATTGAGCACTGCATATTTAAAATATTGCTCTGATTGCTTTGATATTGGGATTAACTTGCATGCGAAACTAATTCACAAACAAAATTATAAATTAAGGATTTTAGCATACCTTTTATCATAACACTGTGGTTATAACGGTGTAGAAAGGATTTTGGAAAACGTTACCAAAAATGCTATTAAGCTTTATTAGTTAAGTAACAAAACCTACTGTTGTGTTAGCGTAATATTTTCAGTAATAATTATAAATTGAATATCTAAACCGGATAGAGATATTGACAATATGAAACGCTTTATGCCTAAAATTTTCGGAAACGAGATCACAACTCATGCATAACGAATCCACAAATTCAGTCCAAATTAAAAAAAACCGCTTTCACGTTGAAAGAAATGCATAGCATTATTTGAAATGTATATATAAGCTTTGGATCGATAGTTTGGCCTATACTTAGCATAAACACAATTAACAATAGAGAAAAATTGTATTTATTTTTCAGTATTGAGGCACAATAACACAGTTTTCAGTCATTAATTTCTGTATTCAATTTGGAAATTTCACAAATCCTTTACCCTTCCTATACGTCCGCTATACACGACGAATTTTAACATATTTTTTTATACTTTAATAACTATGCAAAATGTCCAGAGCTGTTTTTAAACAAAACGAATTTGTAAATAGCGTTTTTGTGGACCAATAAATCACAAGCGATAGACCTTAGCCTGCCTGCACTGCTATAGAAAACAACTGCAACTGCATTTATGAAAAGTCCTATACCACCAGGTTTAATCAATGAAATCATTTAATCTTCTAGACAAAGACAACTCACGGTGTTTGGCAATGGCTAAAAAGACAAGCAACGGGCTAACAGCATTTTGTCTAAATATCGGCATTGGGCTTGTGGTGTTTGCTGTGATGGTGCAATCCCTCGCAATTCGACATGAAAGAGATTCAGATGATGAGACCGACTATGATTCGGAAGAAACGAATTCCAACAACGCCGACGAGTTGGGCAGAATTATCCGGTGCAAACCATGTTTTGTTCTAAGTAATGGAAATTGCGTTAGATCATGCGTTAGACCTATTAATGAAGACTAATTACACCTTTATTAAGCGATTGCTGGAATAACAGCAATCAGCATGCCTTGAATTTTGGCAAATATCTGCTGTTTTGCAATGCGCACGTTAGATTGGTAAAAACGTTTGGATTGTAAACGTGCAATTGCAATAAATGTGTACGGTGTTATCTTGCTCCTCATGTTAATGATGATATAAAATAATCATTCTTTTGAAACAATGTCAAATGTTTTTTTCACACGGGAGAGGCCTTCGCCATGCGCTACAATTTCTTAAACAAAACAATTGTACACATCTGAAGGGCCCCACGGATAAACAATCACAAGGTAAGGGAGCGTTTCTTTTTAATCAATTTCGTTGCACCTAGAACTGTACGCTAGTTTCACAAAATTAAATTTTTTGCGAAGGCTACCACACTTTTCACCAATATTCGCGAAACGATAAATATTTTCGAGATTTTTAAACGTGTTTTGCAAGCTTTCGTGAAGTGGAATTTTGACGATTTTTAAGAAAAATTTGAAAATTACTTTAAATTTCGGTAATGTTTTTACCCATACATATTTCGAAATTTCTTAGCATTCTCTGCAACATTTAACATTGAGTTGTGATTGTAAGGTCAATTTCATCAAAATGTCATAATTCCTGCGCATTTCCTAAGCATAGTTTCGTAAAAATCGTTCGCAAAATGTAAATTGTCACGACGCTTTAGGGTGACGCTTTGCAAAATTGTATACAATTTGAAAGCATCGTGTATTTTAAATTTTTCGGATATCTCAAGCATAATTTTAGCAAAATAAAAGGCCATACAAGGCATTTTCGAGACGTTTCGCAAAATTTAAACTAGAGTATTTTTGTGACGTTTTGATTTTTAACATTTTTTTTACACAATTTGATGTAATCATAAAACATTTTGTGTAATAATAGCTTTTAAGCTAATTTGTATTGCAATTTTTGCAAAAGTTAAAGTTGTTCGATATTTTCCTGGCAATATTTTGCAAAATTTGACAAATTAATAACAATTTAATTTTTGTCTCTATTTCTATTTTTCTAAATTTTGATATGTAATTCAACATTATGTGGGCTGTTTTTGCATTCCTCAATATTTTATATTGATAATAAATGTATGTCAAGCACCCAACCATTAAGGTCTTCCTGTATGTTTAATGATTTTCATGACCCTATTCCTTCGGTTAGACAATGTTTGGATTTTAACAACCCATTTCACATGTTATGTCTGATCAGATATGTAAAATAACTTTAGGGCTGGACAAAATAATCAAGCTTGAAATCAATGTTGAAACATTTAATGTTAAACCACAGTCAGCAATAAATCAAAATATTAGTTGTTTTCATTTTTCAGTCATTTATTAAATTAGGAAATATGAAACTGACTATCCGGACGTCCGAATTACATGGTATATTCTGCCATAAATAACTGTTGGGATGAACAAGTGCGCTTTAATTATATATTTTAGCTTTATTAAAGTCTGGCAAAGATAATTTAATAGTCAGTGTTAAAAATGTCACTAAGAGAATTTATTTTGATTTAATATTTATTTTTGTAAATTACATATTAACCTGATGGTATGTAGGAATACGTAGAATTAGATAATGACAGACATTGATAGTGCTGTACACGACACCAGAATATTTAACTACCACTTTGATATTCACAAACGATAGCGTTTGTGAATGTCAAAGAAGCAATTGTGGTTAGTAACTAGAACCAACTAAATGGTTTTTTATAGAACTGTTGAAACTGTCAATAACTTCCATGCACCCCAGAAGAGGCACTCAGCGAATAAACACATATGACATTTGAATACATTTAACTCCATCAAGTTTTACTTCAGATGCCATTTACTGAATATTTTCCTTAATTAAAAACATCCGTTTAAACTTAATATCTGTGTAAAAGACGCCGTGGATGAAGTACAAATTTAACAGTTTATTGACTGATGGGGGTCATGAATCCCCCCCCTCTCCTGGGTCTGCCTCTGAATGACCTTTATTGCTTCAAAACACTTTAGTCTAATAACGATTTAAACACAAATATGTTGAATTTTTATGCCGGAGCTTCAAATGCGTTTTCCTTTATCGCTGAAAACATTGTAGGGGACATTTTCCATCTGCTACAGTAAAGAGGAAGCAAATGCAAGACATTTCTTGGCCTAGTGTAGTAAAACTTCCCTTTGCCTACCAAATAACGCAATGGGATATTATTATTGATAAATAAAGGAACTACGTTATGCTAACGTAGTTATTAAGTTTTTAAAAAAACATTTTAACTATTTTAAAAAACAATCAGAAATACTACTATGAATTTTTGTGGACCATTTACAAATGATGAATTTCAGTATGCATTTTTATGCAATTCTATTCTATTTTTATACTTTCTAAGCAGAGCATCAATGCATTGTGTAAGAATAGCAATGCATGTTTAGAACATTTAGAAAACCACAAACTAACGTTAAGTTAATAGTAAAGTGCAATCCTAAGTGAAATGTAAAAGTGATTTGTTTAATCAAAAAATTACTATGCGTTCTTGTGGACCTAGCACAAGTGATTGATTTAAGCATGCGTTTTCATGAGGGAAAAACTTACACAATTTAGAAATACCAAGTTTTGAAACTAAGGCTCTGGATGAAAAGTTTTAAAAAAAAACTTTATAAAACTTCCTAGAATACAAATTAGTGGCCTAAAATTTAAATGCTGACGATGTATTAAATAACAATTTTCCTAAAATTTGACGAAATTTGCATAATGTTTAAAGAAAAAAATTCGCAATATCCTTCAGCATAACTTCCACGGCACATGGCAAAATCATGCTAAACCATTTCTTTGTTAGATATTTTCTCTATAAGGTACAACATTTTATGTAACTTTGCAAATTATAATATTGGCGCTGTTGGTAGCATAGTTTTCGCAAAAAATTAATATTTACGAAACTTTTAGAAAATTATCTGGGTAAATACTGAGCATATAATGCGCAATTGTATATCGCGCGATGCTTTTACAGTAGCATTCTGCGAAATTCGGCGTAATTAGACGAAGTTTGGTAGAATTTTATTTGACATGGCATTTAGGAAAAAAATGTAGTATTTAGGAATTTGGTTTCATAAAAAAAATAGCTGATTGAATTCTTCAAAAATGTATATTTCTGAACCAAGATCTTACAGAAATGTTTATTTTAAAAATATTGGTGGTAGGCCTATTTGTGTTCAAACTTTTCAAGAATTGTCAATGTCACTTATGTTTTCTCTTTAAGGTTACCGCTTGGAGCGCATAAAATTCCAAATCCGGATCGGTACCAAGAATCGTTTTCATTGGCTAGGAAACAAAATCGCATTTCCGAATAAGTCTAACCTCAGTTCTAGGAAAATCACCAGTCTTAGTCCCAATTGGTTAAAAAACATCACTTAAATTTTACAACTAGCATCGATGACAGTTCAAGGGTAGGCCTACTCAAGTTACATTTATATGTGCCTAAAATTCAGACGAAAAAAAGCGTCTTTATATTCAACTTTATACACGACTGCTGCATTGCATCAATTTTTGTTCCTTTATGTATTTTAGATTTCCAAAGAAATACATGTATATGTGCAGTGCATCTTTAAGTAATACGAATTTGTGAAATCAAACCTGCCAGTTGCCTTGTCTCACCTGAACCAAATCTTCGTTGGACTTTAGGTTTATCCAGCAAACTAATTACAAAAAACCAAATTAAGGCGTTATAAAGTGATATATTAATATGCAGACTGACATGGGTGAATAGTGATTTTGTTTTACAAATGTTGTTCTTAATTAATAAAATTTCTGTGTAATATGTTACATAGAATTGTTGGAATACATCTATAATTGATGTTTTGTTTTGGAAAACGCAATTTTTTTTTGGAATTGTTGGCTAAAATCCATAATTTAATATGCATGTACATCTCGATACAAAAGATGTTCCCATCATGTCTTCACGCAGCATGTAAAATGATAGTAGCAGCTGTCAATCATGATTTGGCATGACATAATGACCTTCTCGGCGAGTTCAGTTTGAAAGCTGCTTTTAATTTCCATCCCACATTAGCAAATGTTCACTCTGGTAATCAGACAGTCAAAGTTTAAAGCTGCTAATTTGGCAATCGTTCAGCTTGCACTTCTAATGCAATAGAGAAAACAAGAGAATTTCAGATCGAATAAGAACACTTTTTGAGGTAAGTTCGTTAATTATTTTATGTCAACTTAATCTTTCGACATCCAACTTGCACATTATATCCTCTCATAATGCAGGCTGTTTTGGGTAGCATTATACAAAGTAGTGCAAGTATCTCAGATAACGCCAATACCAGTACGCAATTTTTTTTAAAAAAATACGCCATAATGCCTTAAAAGTAACAAAGTATTTTTATTACGAGTATTTTTGAGTTTTTATATTTGCTTCTCGTAATGGAACAGGAAAATTGTAATGGTATTTACCGACATGTTTCTGTCATGACGTCATAACATTTACTGCTTTGCACCACAAATTAAGCATAACACATGACACTTAGGTGTCCAACACACACAAAATATCTACCTACAAATTATGCTGCTATTAACATTACACTAATTTTACCTACTGCACTACACAGAATAACTGTCAATGGGTGGTTAAGTGTACACTCAATGCCCAATTAACCTATTATTTCCGTCGTTTCAGGCTAAAGACCAGTACCTGTCTGCAATGGCTGCTATAATAAACAACAAGCGAATAGAATTGTTGGTCTTCCTCTCACTTTTGATTTCTGCAGCAATGGTGCAATCTGGTGACGTTTTTCGAGAAATGAAATGCCCAGAGGGCTTCACTGCCACTTCGGACAAGTGTGTGCGAACATGGTGGCCTCTGCCAGATGCAGAGAACAATTCATCCACCACACACAAACCAATCGCAAGGCCAGTTCCTGCAAATCCGAATCCCTTGAAAACCATAACACTTGAAGATGTGGATAAAATGTTGGCAGACTTGAACAAAAATCTGGCAGAAATGATACAAAATCAGGCCGACAGAATCAATAACTTGGAAACGAGAATTTCAAAATTAGCTGCCTCAAATGATGCTTCAACAGAATTGAAAAATAGACTTGACTCACTTGAGGATGGTATTAAGAAGATTAACACAAAAATATCACATCCAGCAACGGACCGCCCTGAACCAACTCCGACCACAAACTCTCCGTATTTGGCGGGACAAATTGCAGAGTTGCAGGGAAAGTATGAAAAGTTGGAAAGACGTTACAAAAATAATTGCAAATTAACAAATCGGATTGTGTCACACCAAAAACTCAGGCTACAATGTAATAACTAAAAATATTTCACCCTGCCCTGAAAATCCTCAATGGGCTCTTTTGTTTCTTACGTCATGTAAGCTAGCAACGATATTAAATGCCTCATCTTATGAATTGAAATCCAATCTTTGATTTTAGAATGCAATCTTATGCACAAACTTTTAAAGAAATGGAATTATTAAATGGGGCGTTTTAGACGAAATTTGTGAAAATCCAATTATTAACGCCCTTATTTTCGCCTACAATTATATCCGAACGTTTGCTTTCAAATGCGAACATAAAAGAAACGTCTTAGACAACAATTTATGAAATTCTTAATCAAAATACAGATTCAATACTGCACTTTTCTAAAAAAAATATTAAGAAGAGACATCAATTAATCGTACGAGAACAAAACAAATTTCAAATTCAATATCACAACTTTGTGGGTTTTCAAATACGTTTGTTTGCAAACATTGATAATGGAAACGCCTTTATGCACACGAATTAGCCTAATAATTTTAACGATTTTATAAAGAAAAGTGTTGAGTATTATAAATAAATAGCTATAAATAAACGTTATAAGAAAATTTTCTCATATACAATTGTGTGTTACTTATTAATAAAACGAAAGAATGATATGAGTGTAGGTCCTTCGTAATGGTCGTGGGCCACAAAGTTTCTGAAATCTTTTTGAATTTTCGGTTTGAACAGCCTGTATTTTATTTTACATGAGAGATAGGGGCAAGTTCAAGGGTTAAAAGACGACCATATTGCTGATCTTGGCACAGGTGATTTTGATAAAAACTTAATTGCGTATTGCATATTGCACAACAATAATGTATATAAATGCATGAATAAACAATATCATGCCATTAAGTGTTTCGTAGCATTCAGTATGTAAACATTGATTTGTTCATGTGTGCCTTTAGAGCCTACGTGGTGAGAATAAATATTTTTACACCGTGAATAAGGTTTTAGTAGTTTTAAAATGCGATAACTAATAGTTCATGAGTTTTATGATGACTGCACAACATACATGGTAAGTAAAATTTGGCAATTCAAGAATTTGAGGCCATACTAAAGAATGGCAGTGTGAGATTACTTGAAACATTTTGGAAAATTTGCAAAAACGCATTTGCGCACTTCATTTAATACATCTGAATTGCGACTGACTGCCGTTAGGGGTGGTCTATAAATTATTTAACGCCTTTTGAATGAATTTAAATCGCCTCACACCTTCATGTTAAGCTTTATATGTAAACGTAAATACCCCACCCTAAATTACGAATAAGCTGAACGAAAAGGTCTTAGACGTGATGGATTTTAATCAGCATTTTAATAACAAATTAAATATTATGAAAACGATCTAGATAATAGTTTATGAAAAAAATTAACTTATTTGCTCACACAAACTATTATTGCTAGTCGTTACACCAAATTATAAGACATGTTCCGAAATCCCAGCGTCTTCTCCACCTTTTGCCCTTGTACTTCCTCTTTGTCCAAATTCAGGTTTTGGCCTGCCAATACATCTTTTAGCATTTTAAACAAATCCATGCACTTTAAATACTTTTCATACACCAAAACGCAACCTATCATTAAGAAAAAACAAAAAACGAAATATTTTAAAGCAAAATTAGCTTAAAATTAAGTATATAAGCCAATCTACATGTATTATTAGGGATTTTTAGGGATCTCGAAAATGTTTGGCTACGTTTTAAATAATATATTTTGATGTATATGCAGAATTAAATGGATGAATAGTAATTTTTGTTTTACTTAACAATATTTCAGAGTAAATATTTGCATAGAATTGTTGGAATAAATCCATATTTTGTGATGACGTATTTTACCGTAAACAATTTTTTGCTTGGAATTTTTGGCTAAAACCCATAATTTTGCTACAAAATATTGCTACAAAAATTGCTCACGCGTCATGTAAATTGATAATAACATCAGCCAATTAAAACATGTCATAAAATAATGACCTTCATAAGTAGTTCAGTTGAAAAGCTGCTTTTAATTTCCATCCCACATTAGTTTTTATTCTGATAATCAGCCAGTCGTATTTTAAAGCTTTTAATTTAGCAATTCAGCCTGAACTTCTGATGAAATAAGATCGTTTTTGAAGTACGTTAAAATTCAATTTCCCACGGCATTCTATTCAAACTTATTCAAAACCAAAAATATTTTGGCATCCACTTTTCGAAATATTTCCTTTCATTATGAAGACTGCTTTGAGTAGCATAATTGCAAGTAGCGCATGGGTTTCAGATGACGCCAATATCAGCATGCATGTTTTTTTTTAAATCATGCCATGTCGCCTTAAAAATAACTAAGTTTAATTAAGAATAGCACCTGAATTTGATTCAAACCAGTGTAACGATTTCACGGATATTTTCAAGTTTTAAAATTTGCTTTAATGATCGAGCAGGGTATTTGTCGTGACTTTTACTGACATGTTTCTGTCACGACGCTATGCCATTTACTGTTTTGCATAAAAAATCATGCATATGACATGACACTGGCCAGGCCTGCAACTTCGAATCCCATACAATCCATAACACTTGAAGATGTGGGTAAAAGATTAGCCGAGCTGAACAAAACTGTTAGAAATGTTACAAAATCAGGCCGACAGAATCAATGACTTGGAAATTAGAATTTCAAATTTAAAATTAGCTACCTCACATAATGCATTAACAAGAATTTTAACTACAGTAGCTGTCTCGAATGATGCATCAGCAGAATTAAAAAATTCGATTCAATTCGATATTTATAGATAGCAAGAATGAAGCTATGAATCCACAATTATCTTTATAGGATACAAGGAGAATTATTGATTGAATAACATGCAATTGTTGATGATCATTTTTAAGACATGTGGTTGGAATATTTAAAGACAATCATATTCTCGGGTTATTCTTAGATACAAATTTCATTCCGAGTAACGAAATTAGCTACTTCCTTCCTTCCCCGTAATCCCTGTTGTAACGAAAAAGGGCACGTCCAATTTTACAAAATTTGAGTCATAACTAATAAACGTTTTAATGGATGCAGTGCCAGTTCATGTCTTAATTAATTCCTTGCCAGAGAGCAATACTATGATGGACCTATGATCTCAATTTTGCTTAAAAGCTTTCGCTTCGTGTGTTTTTTCTTCAACGTTACGTTGCGTTTTAGAGTATTAATAATATTTGAAGTGCATGGATTTTTTTAAAAATGCGTAATAATATCTTACCAGGCCAAGACCTTAATCTGGGGAACCTTAACCCGACCCTCAACCATTAGCAATGACCAGCACACGCGTATCATTCCTTCGTTTCATTAATTATTTTCTAAATTTATAACTTCGGTGTTATATAAATTTCGCCAGCAGAATTCCAAATGAAATAATATAACATTAAC
>JAQIXS010002149.1:0-24437 GCA_034700785.1 Rossiulus vilnensis
CGGCACTAGCGAACTACGCGAGTCAAAAGTTGATGTGTTTCCCTACAAATTGACACTACAATCACCTCTGTAGGTTCTTTGAATAAATCAATATGATTTTTTAAAGTTGTAAAGTCCTTTTTGAAACACCCTGAATTTAGCCTGACTTAGTTTTATCGTATTTTTCCTCAACTATATAGCCTTATGCTTTTTTTAATAACTAGTAGGCCCTATTTCCTAGTCATTTCCTTACAAAAATGCAGAAAAAAAATCATCTCTAGTGAAAGGCCTACAAAATAAAACGTTGCATTGCTTATTAATGTATTCTTAAATCGATGATTGTGACAAATAAATCGTCTGCAACGGTCAACATTAATAAACATAATTCGAAAATCCATTTCCGATTATTTTTCTGATATTTTTATACAGCGTTCCTTTAATTACATTTGTTAGCAATTAGGCTAAAATCCATACCTTGTAATTTTGGTTTTTAAAAACTGTCATCTGCAGATTTCCAAAACAACACTGAAAAGATTGTTTAGGCAAAGAAACTTGAATGGAGTGGTGAATGTTATTTTTCATTCGCCACACATGTGGCTAAACTAAAAAAACGTTACCCAACCACTGTCTTACAGCTTCGGTCAAATCTTTTAAAAGACCCATTGTTATGGTATACCACTTCTTCTCAACATGGCAATTCTGTTCAAGTAAATTACAGATGTATCTGGATCTGGATTATTAATCTGGACCATTTGAGCTCCTGGGAAAAAGGAAATAGCCTATAGGCTAGTCTCTCCAATTCGGGTGAAAATCTTTTTGATGTACACACCATTTACGAACGGCCCTTAACACGAAATTGTCCGCGTGACACGTGTGGCAAAGCCGTGCCGCATTTTCGGGATTAGCTTCTTCTCAATTTGTAAAATTCGCACATTTACGGCTTACATACATTTACCAAAGGTTGGTAATAAATTCCTAGAATACCCGAGCAACAGCCGGAGATATGCCTATAAAACTATCTGGCGGACTTGGCTTTTATGATATTATGCCAACCGGTGGGCGATACCTGAGCACTTTGTAAAAGCCGCGGGTAAAAATCACCAAGGGGTTAGGAATCGTAATTTGCATGTAAAATAGTTTACGACTGATAGGTCGAACAGTTATTTTCGGCGGATACGGGTGCATCAGAAAAAAGCTGACCAGTTGCACAACAACCGCAGATATTAAAACTGGTTGAAGCCGTTATTAGTAAGAAAGTCGACCATTTCACGGCATTATTAGCATGTAGAAGCACGCGCACCATAGGCACAAATTTAGGTCAGCGCTGATAGTCTATATAAATTGTATTGTGTATTTTCCGTGCGATTTTTTTGAGAAAAAAATAAATCGCTGAAAGATAAGCCAAAGCCGAACCTAAATAGCTGAAATGATGCCTGCTCGAACCCTTTGGTATTTTATATACCACTTGTGCTGTATATTTCGTTGTCGTCCCATTTTTAATAAATTTTGAGTAGGACGTCCTGAGCCAAGTGATTGCCTATTTATGGTAATGAACATGCCCGGATTGAAAAAAGGAGTTCAAAACTCCCACATTTGATGATGACCGAAGCGAAAGTGAGTGTGGCGACAGAAACACTTGACAGCGATGTTAGCCAACCCTTCCAAATGTAGGGTTCACCGCCATTAAAACACTTACCCAATCAGAATGGGAACTATGGCAATTGAAAAGCAACTGTTGAGAGAACACTTGATTTTTTTTTTTGGTTGGCTGTAAGGATGTTAACAGCGCTCTTTGGCTCTAGACGTCTCTCCTCGAATGAACGTTGACATTCCTTGCGACTGACGTGTCTAGGTCAACTTATGCAAGCTGAATAACAAAAGCATTGGCCACACTGTGCCCCATAAAAGTGTACTCAACACTGTTGAAACGGAACGTGATTTCAATCAGCAGGGTGTCGAGCTGCATCGACAGGTTTGTAATAATAAATGTGTTGCAAGGTGGTCTTCTGTCAAACGATCATTGCAGGATAACAGCTAAGACACGCTGTATTTAATGTCCGTTTAACCCGCAACGTTTAGCGTTATCAACGTCGAAGGCAGCGAAGCTATATGTATGTGTATCTTTTATAAGTTTGTCAAGATGTCATAATTCTTAAATAACGTTGCCTCATACCATAACTAAATCTGGGTTATGATGGCATGCATCAATTTTAAGTAAGCGCCAAAAATATAATGTAGGCCTACATGTACATTCGGATTCATAAAGTATCCTTCAGTCCTTTGCAGTCTAAATCAGAATTTTCAGCCTAAAACCAGACCAGATTATTTAAATGGGGAAATATGAGATAATTACGATCAAAGTCACTCAGTCTCAAATTAAAGTCTATATAGGATACACATAGAATAACCGGGCATAGCTTCCGGAAACCAAATAGCCTAGCGAGTGGAAATGAAACCATAATTGTGTTGACTGATAATCGGATTGGTCTACATGTATTCAGTTTCAACATTTTAAATAAGCTTTATCCAACTGTCGTTCGTCGCCGAGTTTTGCATGGGGACTTTTAAATGATAAAAACAGAAAAGACAATTTGGCCTATGTTATAACTGGCGCATTCAGACTCATTGATCCTAATTTCACATGTGCATGTAACCTACACGTATCGCTATAATAGCTATTGAAAAGTTCGAAGTAAGATGTGAATAGACAGTTCAATACATGTCAATTTCATTTACAAATTAGCATTTATCTTCCAGACTTGAATTGGTCAGGGTTACTTTCAGGTTGCTCCAAACGAGAAAAATTAGAAGGTTAACAGGCTTAGGTTTTAGGTTACTTTCCCTATATTTCCTATATAGGCCTAATTCCTATATTTAAATAAATTCGACTCCTGTATTTCAAATTAAGTTCCGACCATTCATTTATTTTGACCACGTAAAATCGAATTCATTTGCATGTAATTAAGTTGGCCTTCGATGTCGACTTACCGTCAAATAGCCTAAATTTAGAATATCAGCACAAAGCAACGACAGGTTTCAAATATCAAAAGAAATGCTAACAAATAATGAGGAAACCGGATAAGAAATAATCACACGAGTATTTTTCGAGATGTCAATGGAGGTATGGGAGTGATGTTTAGAATTATGTTTTATGTTCAGATTGAACACGTCTGCTAATAACAGCTAAGGCCAAAATTCGTGCAAAATGCAAAGTTTACCCAAATTACCTACAATTTCCGAAAATATCTATACCGGTTTAGACATCTATCTAAATCGTAAGTTCCGTCCCAAAAATGATTGTGCACGCTTTATCTCAGCCATATTCAATAACATGTTTTCAATAAAAATTATTGAACAAACAGCTGATATGATATGACGAACATAAATCACCCGTTTAAAACCCAACGTTTATACAGCGTTAGAGCCACGCATCAGTTAACATCTAATCAAAATAAATTAATCACATTCTTCCAAAGTTGAAGTAGAGTTTACAGCCTCATATTTTTGTTATTTTGGTTGAACTTTGCTTACCGACATGTGGTTTATCGTATGGGCGTATGAATACTAACGAGATACCATAAAAGGATGCAGCGCTTGAAACGTAGTCAAATCTAATTTGGCTGCTGACACCAGTATTTGTTTGCCATTAAAACCTTAATACGATTGACGTTGGATAGAACGAAATTGTAATCTCCGAAATCTGGCATACTTCCCATCCTCAAACGACTTCAGCTTATGATCATTCAGGACAGGCGCATCGTTGAGTGTCAGACAGCTAAAAAATAATATTTCTGTAGCTTCTTTGAAATAATTTCATTTTTCCGTCAACATGACAGACTTTCCCATTAATATAACAAATTACCCAGATGACGTACAATACAACGGATGAGTGCATAATTCATTGAAAGAATACATTAAAAATACCAATTAAATTACAACTGACTGCATCCCAGCAATTGGGTAGGCTACAATATTGCCACACGCTTGAAAATATCGTCCAAAAGAAAACACATAGGTAGGCCTACATTGAAAACCAGATAAATGTAAAATGCGTTTATGCTTTGAGCTTCTGATCATGTTTTGTACACAATCTAAAACCGGATAAATTAAAACGTAACGCACAAAAAGAAAAACAGGACAAGTAGTTTATACATGTATTTATGTGTATGTCCAAGCGCACTTCTTGTACATGTATTGAATCATTCCTGCCCGGTTAACCATAATTTTTTTTTGCTGAGACGATTTCTACTTATAAGGTTTTGATCATACCTTTTCAGGCTTTTTGAGAGCATGCTTGATTTCTAATACATGTATGTGGCAGCACTATAATATACGAAAAGGGCCCACATCTTCAATATGGAGTTATTGTCATAATAAAATTCGTTAAACACAGATGAAAAATTTAGAAAATCATTCTTCTTCTATGATAATTAGTTGATTTTGTATGATTTTTTTACATTGGTATTTTCACGCCGATTTACCACTAAAAACATGTTTGCTCTTTTCTTCCAATACGTTACACTAAATTGCAGCTTGCATAATTTCCTAGAACAATGACCTTACTTTTAATTCAATAACAGTAGATTAAGACGCACGAATAAACCCGTAACTCATTTTTCTCAATTTACTTCATTAGCATAATTGATAATTGGCAATATCACAAGAAGTTAGGATCGAATATGTGTGCAATTTTCATACAGAGTGCCACATAGCCTATTACCAGCTCAATGATCAAGCGATCGCGAACGCATGGCATTCAACCATTTTCCCACAGATTTCTTTGCAACGAAAACCAGTGGAACTGTGGTGCAATACAGTTAGTTCTATTGTGTCCACTGTTGAGACGGAGGGGTTCTACAGTCACAGCTGCTAAATTCAGACAAACACTAGAGAACCTCGAATCTGTGCATCGTCACGTCTGGCCCCATCACCCGTGCGATGTCAGTCCACTCCCAATAAAAGTGACACCGTACAGACAACTTCTATTTATCACATCACACTCGCACGATTGTGTCACAGCCAGATGGGAAATGCGATTTCGCGGTGCCCACGCATCGGACCAAATCGAGCTCACGCGTTGTTAGTTAGCATCGGGTTGCTCGCATTTAGCACGCTTCTAATGAGATTGTTCGGTCATTATCACAGTGCCATCTAATGTAGCCAAATTTCACTGAGCTTCTATCAAACAATCTTCATAAAGATATCCCTCGTTTCGCTTAATTTCGATTATGGTCTAATTATTCCTGAGTCTGAGGTCAGCCTGCATCTGCACGTCCTTTGTGCATAACTGGACCAGCTCATAATTTCAAAATGCACATTTTTTTCTTGGTTTCCAAGAGCCGCTTCATGCGGCAAAGTATAGTGTCTCAGAGCTCAAGAGTTAGGATTACGTGGTCGACTCCTGAAATGACCTCGGCAGATATTTCGGCTGAAGGCTCCCCTCACGTCCGGACCCTCCCTCCCTGCGGCGAACTTGCCTTTTTACCGCAAAGTTCATATTAGGTCATTAGTCCACTCGCGGCCCTGCTCGATTTACGAGAACATCAATATTTCAGCTTTTTGTCAACATATTTGCAACTGCTTCGGACGACCAATGGGGGTTGCATTTAAATAATGCTGAATAAAACGTTGCAGAAATTTGCAACAAGGAAGTTTCCTCACCCGAAATGTGTTCTTCTAGTTTTTTTTCTAAGTTATTTTACAAATTCCCAGCAACATCTCGAGAAAAGCAAACACGACTAGGCGTCAGGTCAGGCGTTCGCATTTTAAGTTCTCGTGAACGCAAACGGCAGTAGCTACGCAAAGAGCACGTTTTTCATTCTATTGGCGAGGAGGCGTGTTTGTTTTCTAATGCCGCCCTAAAGCAACCGAATGCCGATTATAAAAACGTCAATAATTAATTTTCCATGATTGAAGAGCAAACATAAGGAAGGAAATGGCGCTGAAAACCTCACGACTATTTAGAAGGAAAAATCGTTTCACTTTCCACGCGCACATTTTTGTTATTTTTTCTGGTGCTCCCGCGCGCATGGCAAGTTTTAATACAGTGTGTGATTTTCTTCATTTTCATGCATGCCCATCATTTTTCCTGTACACGTTTTCTAATCACATCTTCCCTAGCTTCTAAGAAGAAAAATGGGGCTATCCTAGTTCAAGATGATGTCCACAAACCATGATGGGAAGGCAAAAACATGGATTCAGTTTCTTCAGGTTGGGCATAATCATTCATCAATTAACCTGTTGTCATAACGATTAGTTTTTATCATAAAAATCCCATTTTTGTAATGGGTTTCTAAAATGGGTTTTCCATTGCAAATCACATACAGGTATATTCTAACGGTAATGAAGTTTTTAGCTTTTTTGTGATGATGATTTTATTGTTGTTGTAACCCAATGATACTTGATATTGATTGATTAATACTATGCTGCTAATGATACTACTAATGATATTTGCTAACAATGCGAGTTACAAAGGAAAGAAAAACGTGGGTCTGCTTTGCATACGCAAGCCAGTTAAAGGTTCCAGAAAATGTTAAGTTAGGAAACCATAGCCTACTACATGTATCCAATTCTTGGATAATTGAAAAGTTCAGATAGAGGCGAGCCTTGGCACAGTATCTGCGAAACCAGCATTCCTCAGATTGGAAGCCGCATTCTGTGCTCTCATTCATGAGCAGTATTCCACGAAACAGCCCTACCTACAAATGGACCATGGTCAAGGGGGTCGACAACAACAATCTGAAGTTCTGAACTACATTACTACAGTACGGTTCACAAAATGTGTGCCCGTGTACATGATTATACTGATAATAGTAACCGTCGGCCGTTTCAGGTAAAACAAAAATTACTCCATCATCAAGCGCAGTATCACTACACGTCTAGAGCACATAGATTAGATGGTGTATTCCTAGCATTAAGTAGCATAAATAATTTAGTTTGATGTGTTAAGGATAATCCTCAATGTTTAGCAATGGAGGGAACAGGCGATATGCCTAGTACAGTGTGCTATTTTGTGTGGCATCCCATCAATTTATACAGTTTACACTTGTATCACAATGTCAAATACGATGGCAAGGTTATTTGTTTAGTCGTGATTGGGGTTTGGTGGCACAACTCCAACGAATTGGCCACGTAGGCCTACGAATTCCAATATTTAACACGACTCATTGGAGGACTTGGATATATTTCGGCTGGGTAATTGCTGGTTAACTCATGAAATGACAGCGTTGTATTTGTGGCTGCATGGTGCACAATAAACTCCTTATATAACTCGGTTCTCATTATCAAACGCATAATCAGTAAACAACAAATTTGACTTACCTACTAAGTCTCTAAACCAGTTAACTATGTTTTCCTCCTCGTAAAAAATTCTTCAGGTCAAGACAATAATATTCCTGGAAATGATGACCAGTTTCAGCGGGATAAACTTGAGCGGGCGAGTATAACGACTATTATGTGGCATTTGATGGTGGCAACCGGCCATTCATGGAACATGATAGGGATGTACATAATCGGTTTGCAGCTCACCAACTGGATTATGCCCTAAAACCAACTACATGTAGGCCTATATACAAATCTATTTTACACAATCGTTTTTGGATTCTTGCGGTGTGGTCTCATTTCAATTCGTTACATCGAGAAAGCACGAAGAAGTACGACGCACGCACGGCCCATTTCAAACAACCAGAAAGCAATTTACATCCTGTTCATGTTGGATCATAAATCGAAAAGTGGTTTCGTACTCATTTTTCCAAACTCGGCTTCGGGGTAGTTGCAGCAATAGTCGCCAAATTAAACCAGCTGGAATTCGCTTAAGATTGATGTGGGCAAATTAATTACTTAGAACGAATGCTGAATTTCACAATGGATGCATACGGATATTTAATCACTAGTATTAGCTATATGCATAAATGTAAAAAAAAATGATTGGAGAACAACAACAACAACTGCTTCCGGAGAAAATTTCATCAGGAAAAAGTCTTTTGCATAGAAAGCCAATGATTTCGCATCCATATTCAATTAAGCTTTACAAGTACATATCGCGTATTGTAGTTACATAAATGTACTCAAGAAACATATTTCGAAACTTTTTTTATAAGTAAGCTTACAATACTTATATAGGCCTATGTGCTAAAATTATCTTTGTTAAAAATTATGCCAAATGATAGTTCAAAAATTAGTAAAGATTCGGATTAAAAGAGACAGATGTTAAGAATAACGCCAATGTTATCTTTGATGAAACTCATTCCATTTTTCCTGTGAAAAATAAAACCTCGCCAATCGCCATCAAATAATCTACAAAAATATCAGGTAACATTGGTAACAGTCCACACTGCACGTACTCTCGTATATACTTGTTATCATAAGACCTAATCATTTATGCTTCTATCAACAACTGACATCCTTCGATAAAAAACCCTTCGCAAAATTTTCTGCTTATGTCTTTTTCAAAATAGATATTTTGTAACACCGAAGTCTTCAGTGAAATATCACATCAAGATTACCATGAACAAACCCTGAATTTCCCGAGACAAACTAACTGGCTGGGCATTTTGTTTGGAATCTTAAAATGCAATAATGTGCAAAAAACATCAGCTGATCTGCTTGACATAGCCTCCTAGGAGCTGACATCTAAAACGCCTTGCCCTGGTTAATATTTTATATAAACGTATACTTCGTTTTACGGCCTAGATAAGCTCCTAGAAAGTTGGCTGTAAAGCGAAATACTGTATAACGAAACCTGTTTTTGCACACCAACCCATAGATTTCCAAAAATATTTTTTTAAAAATTGGAAATTGTCGGCTGAAAATGTATAAATTTTAATTTTAATTGTAATTGAAAACTACAAATACTTATAACAAAATTTTTGAATTGTCTGGAGATTCGCAAGATTCCATTGCTGTCCCCGGTCTCAGCTGAAGTTAGCTCTCAAATGAACAATTAGCAGAGATATTATCAAGTTTGGGTGCTATTCCTATGGAACAGGATGTCCAGGATAACACCATTGAAAGGTGTGAAACTGAAGATTCAAGTGACCTAATACTTCCATACGTCTTAAAGTTAAAGACCCATACGCTTTCACGCCAGCCATTAAATGAAACACGGACACAAAACAAAAAAGGAGTCATAGCGAAACATCATACAAAGAGCGGCTATATAGCGAGGTATGAATGTATTGAGTTAATCTATGTAGTGTGCATTGGTGGGTACATCAGGGTTGGGGGTTAGTGAGGCTTTAGATTCCCTCCCATAAAAAAATAATTTCATAACTCTGGATCTACCACTGCGAGCGCATCCTTGCGTCAATTTCCATGAAGATCTTAAAAAGAAAAACAAAACGCTCAACCCCTTCATTACAACAATCTTCATGACTCCCGACGACTTCGGCGCCCCCTGGATTCCTCTCGCCCACAATTGTCAAGCCAAAGGCGTTTCAATGGCAACTATGAATGCGAAAAAGCCATTTTGCAGTAAAAAAGGAAATTTATTGGTGGCATCATCCTCGCCATTGAATTCCATCATTTTTCTCTATGATTAAATCTTTATGCTGAGCATTTCTTGTTGGCCAACCAGAGCTCCGATCTACAGGGAGGGCCTACGCAACGAAAGGCCTCGACAACAAAACTCATTATAATTGTTCAACCAAGCCAAACCGCTGAAGAGGAACCGTTTTGGCGAGCGCGTACTGCTGTGATTACAAGAACCTCTTCATACTGAATGTATGCGTTCCGCAAATTTATGCGTTTCATTTGGAACACGCTTACGAAAAGCTTAACAGGTATTAGTCATGCCGTGGAAACTTTACCTGGTAAAGTCATTGAGGGCAAATCAGGTCTGCCGCTGGTATCGCGTGGCCAGTGGCTACCTTCCGCAGGAAAACGATTAAAGAAAATGTGAAAGGTACACAGAATTTTAATTAAAGATGAGGCAGATAATGCTCCTTTTTGAATCAAATACCATCTACAGGGATCCCCCAAAAATAACATTTTCACCTTCCCTGACTATTCCCAGACTTTTTCAGTGCTTTGAATATATTTCCCTGACCAGTGAAAATGCATCCATATAATACATCCTATTGCAAATGCAAATGCAACATCCTTTTTAAAAACAAAGCTAGTTACGTTTGACAAACATTACATGCTCTACTTAAATGGCATCAAAGGAGAAAATTTTGGTAATTAACAAACTGCTAAAAACCATTTCACTGAAAGTGAAAATCTTTTTATTCTAATTTGAATTCAAGCTAATGTAACACTGCTATGTCGAATTTCTCTGACTTTTTCCAAAATAAACAACTATTCCCTGATTATTCCATGATGTATTTCCAATTTCCCTGACAACTTCAAGTTTTATTTGTTTTCAAGGTCTGGGGGAACCCTAATCTAATCGGATGAAATGTTTCAGCAGGATTCCCATTCCAAGAACCTTGAACAAAAACACCATGCAGGCCTATCACGCGTTGCCTATAATGAAGTTTTGAAAGGCGTTTGACCAATGTAAATTTTTTTAAAATAAAACCTAATTGCGGATAAAACATAAGCGACATAAAACAGCCCATAAAATAAGGGTGAGTGAAATCACTGCTGCCATTTTTGATTTGTAATACATGTATAGCGATCCGCGACTACCAGAACGGGAACATTTCAATTCGAGTTCGCGAAGTACAAAGATCCCATTTTAAAGGCCCACTTGGCAATTTCAATTTTAATTGTAATTGAAAATACATGTCAAGCTGGCATATTAACATGCACTAAGCTCGCGTGACACCATTAAACTTATAAGGGTGTTTGATAAAAAAATGGGGGGAAAAATCAATGGGGTCAAGTCGCCGCAAGTGTATTGATAACGAAATCTTTGGTGCATTTTGCTGTTCAACTTCGAATTATTGATTCGAGGAGGATGGGAATCCTCCAAGTTATTCCGCTTACGTTTTGAACAGAAGAACAGACTAGTTGTTTGCACAAGGGCGTTTTACGTCATTTCCGCATCTGATGAACTAGCGGCAGTCTGGGTAGATGCCAGCAAAAGATCAAATGGACACCCGGCATGAGATATAAGAAGACCCCATGCAGGTGTCAGCTGATATTTCACATAGTTGCTTCAGATAGTGAAACTACAACAGTCATCACAAGCAGTGCCAAGTTTATACATTTGTGAAAGCCTAGTTTAAATAATTTAAATAGCGCTGACCAAATAAAGCGAGCAGAAGTAAAGAAGCTCATACCGGTAATCGAGCTCTTTTATGGATGGCCCTTAAACGCAAACTGTCAATGACAAACACGTGTTTCGCTTTTACAACTTTTTATTTGCCTAAACGCTACTTTATAGCCGGAAATCTTGCCTTCGTACGCGTACTTTTATTGCTACAAATGGGGATAAAAAGAACATCGCCGCATTTCGAAACGTTTCTTGGAAGTATGTTTGAAAACGAGCTGTTCGTGAGAACAGAGGTTCAACAACATCTTCCAGCCCTGAGTTTACAAAAACTGCAAAATTCATCCAACTTTCGAACTTTGCGTACCGATAGCGAAGCTGATACTGATATCTTGTTACACAACTTTTATTAAGTTTCACGCTGAATTGTGTGGACAGGTGGGTTGCGAAAACTTGAGACTCGGAGGTTCGCATTTTATGTCATCGTGTTTTGTTTTACACTAGTTTCTCCAAGACGCGATGGACGAAATTGTGCAGAGCGTAATTGGCAGAAACGTGAAGCATGGTCAGTTTAAGCAATAACATTTAGATTCATTTAAATGGTACCTGTAATCTTTAGAGACACTGCTTTATTTGATGGGAGGTTCATTTTGGGGCAAGTCGAAATATTACGTGAATATTGAGACCATCCCAGTGTACTTCGAAAAGTACAGTAGGCCCAAAAGATGGAGTTCTGCATTTCTAGTCGTTTGAGCCCTAGCTCTACCCCTCCTCTGGACCCCCTTCACCCACAGCTGTTTCCACACCATCGAGGACTGTACTCGCGTCCAGTTCGCACGCAAAGGTATCTCGCTTTGATTATCTGGTACTCTAGGGCAGAAAAATTATCGCGCAAGGGTCACACGTCGATTACCAATTGAGCGCAGGTGATAAACAACTTTTCGAACGTCCCGCCCCTCTTGGGCCTCCTGTTAGCGTGCCACCACCCACCACAAGGCCTAATGGGATCCCCAGGTTGCAAACATCGGGGCAGCTAATGCTTGGTCACTCGATGGTCACACATTGCGTAAAGATCGCCATGAAGTGGTGGTAACTAACACAACCGAAAAAAAGTACATGTACTATTTTCCGAAAGTAAACCCGAGCTTCTTCGAGGCAGGCGGGCTTCCAAATTTGAGTTCCAGCAATAAAATCAGAGGATGTGTAAAACTACTTGTTCTAAACGCAAATGTTATAAGTTGAACAAAGCCAGGATTTCTGAACCGAACGTAATCAAGTGTACAGAAGCCGCTCTTCACGCACTTTTTGAAATATCGGCGAACACGAATATCGTACTTTCTTGGCCAAAACAAGCGCAAACAACAATCAAGTTTCTTACCTGTCGTTCGTAGTCGTTCCAACTCCGTCAAGGACGCATATCCCACTGGAACCGCACACTTATTTCGAAGCACAAACCACGAGCAGAACAGTTCACCCTATTGGAATTCCGCAGGACGAGACGAAACAAACTTCTCCTCGCAGTTCACGAAGCTCTCGATAAACGAAGCCGCGGTCGCTCTCCACTCGCCAGTTCAATCGCCATGGCAACGGCCATGCCCCCTTCCAAAACTGCTAACTAATCACCAATGAGAATCGAGCGATTCCTTTGATCTGAAACGCCACCTAATACTAATTGGCTGTTCAGTAGGCCATCAAGTATCAACCACTGTTTTACATTATTGAAGTTAATTAACTAATGAAATTTGTCCGAAGTATTACGTTAGTATTTTCGGTATTCAACTTTATCAATGTCAGAGTTGGAATGGTTAACAAACAACAAGTTTGATGGCATTTAAGTTGAAATTCTTCGCATCGAACAGGTGGTGGAATTCAAGTGCCATCTATCGCCGAAGATCAACACTGTAGGCCACTGGAGTAACTGAAGGCGGCAGTTTTAAATTTTACAGTCTTTAATCGATTTTGCCTTTGTTGAATACATCATGGGAAACCTGTGGAATTTAAGTTTGCCTGAAGATTCCGTTTCCACAATCTTCCGAGTCGTTCATTGATATCATACAATGGCATGAAAATTGCGATTTGCAGCTAGAGTACTGAAAACTAGCACCAATCAGCTCATTAATATCATACACAACTGTGTGTGCTTCTACGTCAGAGATACTAGCAACATTTCTTGGTAATCAGCGGATATAGTTATCAACAAAAATAAATAAAAATGACAGTCCGGATAAAGTGCTGAGGCATTCAGGGTAAATTATTTAGAGAACAACTGATTAATTTTTACACACTTGAATGATATTGATATGAAACGAAGTTATTTCGCCACATAGTTAAATGCAAGAAAACCTTGGAATGATGAAGCGGTATACAGCTGGGCATATGAATTTTGGGAAAATATAAGTATCAAAAGAACAGCTGCCCAATATATATGATATTGGTTTGATAAGTTTAGGGCAATTTTTGATGAAAATCACATATTGGTTGCCTAGAGATAAACCATCCTCACAACCCATGAGAAATCTGTGGTTAGGAAACACTTAGTTTAATGGCAAATTCATAGACTTCCAATTTTTACAAACAAATGAGAAAAAGAATTGGAAACAATATGAAAAAAATTCTAAAAATGTTGGCAATATGTTGACAAGCTTCTTTGTTTATGAATCTTTTAAATTATGTTATTAAAGGCAGACATTTTTTATTACACTTACAACTATTTAATAAGAACTGGAAAAAATAACCAAAATTCCAACAAATGAGCTTTATTATCTTACTTAGTGAAAAAAATTATTAAGCAATTTCTTCAAAATATTATTAATTTAATCATAATATACATGCTTAATCATTTGACTACCAAGTGCTTTAAAAAACCTTGCTTACTTTCAGACAATTATATTTCTCAGAATAGAACCAATGATGATATTCTTTCTATAATTCAACCTTTCGATCATTTTTAACTAATTCAACCTCAAAAATGAGGACTGCATCACCTGCAATTGCACAAAACACAAACATTTAAAGAAATTTGTAAACAAAACGCTGAAAATATGATGAGAAATCTTTTAATTGCTATCTTACCAGGTATTTTGGGTGGTGCACCACTACTTCCATATCCTAGTTCAGGAGGAATGACTAATTTTCGCTTCTCCCCTTCACACATTCTATAAAAATGATGCATTTGTTTAGTGAAGTCATTCAATAAATCAGCAATATATGTTAATACGAGCTGACCAAACTGCATGTACGGTACATAATCATTTATTCAAACCAAACATTACATCAGGTTTACGTTTTCTAATGATGAAAAAACAACATGTGCACTTTACCCCAGCAATCCTTGATCCCATCCCTTGATCACTTGGCCAGCACCCAATGTAAAGGTCAAGGGCTGATTTCGTGAATAACTGCTATCAAATTCTGTACCATCTTCTAGCCTTCCCTACAATCAAGAGAAACCAACCATTCAGCGTTATTTTCATTCAGTAAACTCAAATAAACAACTAAAAACATCAGGTCAGGAAAAGAGCAATGGTTGCCAATGGCAGGTGGGTGGTCATAGATGAAGCCCAGTAACCACCAAACAAAGTTCTGAAAATGTTCAGTTATTTAATAAAGAATTGAGTAACTGCATTACCGCATAATGAATGTGAAGAGAGTCCCCTTTTTTCGATTTGAAAGGACAGTCGTCTATCCTCTTTTTCACGCCAATTTGCAACTTCTTGGGCCTGTTATTTTGGCCGCCTCCTGCTTTCGCCTCTTCAGCCAAGCATAAACTTGGTACGTAAACAATTAGAAATAGGGCACAGCTAATGAACAATAGTGAGGTTACGTTTCTAATCGTAGACATGATTAACTAAAGAGACAAATTACGTGTACGAGAATACTAATGAAAGAGTTATGACACGAGTGCATCGCCTTTTGCCATTCGAATATTTTCCTACGTCGTCGATTATGAAATACAAATAGAGATGGCGCTGCATTCTTGATAGCGGTTGAAACAAAGGGTCATCCATAAAACTCATCCGGGGAGATAATCTAGAATTTCGAACATTGAAAGCATATGTTTCTTTGTCACACGTCAAATGTCAAAGTCATAGTTTGTGTAAGCCTATTCATATTTTAGTGGGTTTTTTTATCAACTTTCGTCCATAGATCAAGAAAAATTACATTATATGTTTCTGAAAACATTTCATACTAATATTCGCACTTTAATACATAAATTATCTGCTAGGGTTTTTCAAATATTTCAATCAAAGTTCGTAAAAACTGCGGGCTAAATTGAATGACTTGTGGTTTCTTTATTTAAAAATTGTCGCCAGGAGCGTTCACATCATCCACATTAAAAAAACATACATGTAAGACAAATGCCTAGAAATGTAGATGTTGCCATATTATACACATGTAATTTAATTATTACACCTATTCACATATACAAAATTAAAATTCCAAATTCCAAATTGTTTAATAAAATTGGGTTTATTTTCTAAAAGGTTAGCTGTAAACCTTTTCGACAGTGTACCGAATCAAGTATACTTACTATTTTGATTACACATTCGCAAGAAATTTTCCTTGGACAATTTTCAGATGAAAGCAACATGTTGTTAAAAACTGAAGCAAAGAACAATAAAATCACTTCAAAAATCTAAAAGAATGTCCACCATGCCCTTCTTCGGAGGTTTCATTCTGGTGAAAAACCCACTTTCGGAGGTTGAATGCTGAATTTTTTTTCAATGTTTATTTAATATTTTGTAAATTCAGTGTTGTCACTGTTTATGCCCAGCTGAAAAATTCACAATTTGTTATCACTTTAAACTACTATTTCATTGCTAAACGCCTGGTTTCGAAGCGTTTTTTAAATTATGACGCATTAAATCTCCATGTAGCCATCATCCGCCAGGCACTGAAATTTTAGTAGAATATTCAAATTCACAATTTTTATATAATAAAAGCCACGCATTGTTCGTGACTGGAAATTTGCAAAACGAGTTAAGTACGCTCGAACCTAAAGGAACTTTATCATTATATTTTATTCCGTACAACGTACAAAGATCTACGAGGTAAACAAATAAATATTTGGGAGACAATATGCAGTTCCATATGCTCTGAAGGTCATATACGAAAACAGTTGAGTGAAAAAAAAACCAAAAATTAACAATCTTGAGCTTTCTGAGATCCTGGACATCGATAGGTTAGACGATGTCTTTAAACCTAAATGAACAATACATTGCAGATTGCTTTGAATTCATTGGTATTATACGTTTGTTTACGACCAAAAAAATTCAATGAGAATAACGATAATACCATAATTCGTTCTTAACAATAATTTAAAGTTAAGTAAAAATAATTTTAATGTCTGGTTTTTTTCGGGATGCACAATATACGGATCATTCCAGCAAGTCTAACAAATTTATAAAAGATCAACACTTTAGTAATTGATGTTTCACGCTCTCAGAATGATTTACGCCATCCAAAACAATGCTTCATTATAAACACAGGATACCTGATTAAAGGGCATTTAAGGTGCGCACGTTTTAAGGAATTCTATCAGAAAATTTAATGAAATGATTGCTCCAATCTGTTGATTCACCCCATGACATCGTGTTCCGTAAATAATATAAAAAATACAATAGTGCATGAACCATGGCGAACAAATAACCGTGAAAGGATGAAGCACTTGACATGTGCTAGCAAACAAGAATATATTTTTAGTTAATGAAACCTTTTTATTGGCATATTTAAATTCTCTAAGAAATTCGAGCGTGCAAGGAAATAAGTTATATTTTTTTTTTGTCAAGAGCGCATGTCGAACAATGGGATTATTCAAAGACATTTTTTTTTCGTCATTTATTGCCAAGCATAATTTACACAAAACGTGACGTGCATACTCACAAAACAATCAAATTCAGCACACATCATTTATGAGCCTGCAGTGTAAAAAGAAGAAAACGTGCTGCTAAATAAATTGCTAAACATCGATGTTTATCGATATACTATTATCATACATTTCAGGTAAAAAGCCACCAATTCATGTAGCAGCTAAAGCTTCCCCCAAAAAAAGCAAATTTTGGAAGACATTTTAGAGCCTATTTGAGGTGATTGGAGCGATAAACGAATCGACAGGATTAATAATATTAGTACACAAAAGACCAATTAACTTCAGAGCATATGGTTTCCAACCTATTCACATTATTAGTTTTAGTTGGGGCAAGAGGAAATAAATTGAAGATGGTTTAAAAAGGGAATGGAAATCAATCGAAGATGTATGGTTTAAAAAGGGTGGTGGTGATCGCAACGATCGGAATTTTAAAAGATGGGATGATTCGGATGATATTTGATACAAAGGCAAGAAAATTTCAATGCAATGGGACTAACGAGAGATCAGAAAACTAAGGTTTAAATGTAAAGTGCTGTTTATAAGACTGGCAAAGAAACTGAATTTATATTCAAAGAAAATGACAATAACTTATCATATCACTCCTTATTTACAATGACAAGCAATTTTTGAAAGTAATAAACAGAAGAAAAAACGGCCGAAGACACGATATTTTGTGAGTGCCTTGTGCATCACCCCAGATGTGTTAAAAATCGCCGCAAAATTTGCAAATATTAAAATCAGTCGACTGGAGTTGCAAATTAGGCGTGCCAAGATAACCAATGCATAAAGTATGCAGCGATACTAACAGTTGCATTTGTGACCAATAGCCAGAGCATTCGAGGTATTCACCTGAAACGTAAATCACTTTGCCTTAAAATGAGTTTAAGAATATGTGGAAACATAAGTCATTTCTACTTTTGTTGTTGGATGTATTATGAATCTCAAACAAAAAATTTTAAAAGAGAAATAAAGGGTCATTTCACAATAAGTTGCCTCGTTATTGAAGTAACGTTAGGAGCATTTTGATAACTTCCAACATGATGACATGTAGTATGTCATGATGATCACATCATCAATATTGCCATGCCTATTAAATGACTGCTTAAGTTCGTAGGTATTATCATCTGGATTGTAAATATGCACAATACTACAAATGTATTTTATTTTGAACAAAACATTTGCACATATTACAGTTTTAGAGTGATTGTGCTTTACAGCAACACTTATTGCATGTAAAAGTAATGTTCTGGGTATTATTTTTCTCCACAGGCTTCATTTACATCATTACTGAAAGTATCCTACTTACGCCGTACTTACTCAACATGCAACTATGCGGCTACTCTTTCGTTACAATATCCCAATATTTATCACAATATTTGTCCGAGTACTGTAGAACAGGGAGTCTTTCGAATTAATTTAATTAATCAATGTTGATTGCTATACTTGGGATTTGGGTGCAGCCATCAGAATGAACCACTGATGGGCTTTTCAGCAGAAATTTCTTCAAATATGATTCCAGTCTTGTGTTCAAAGGGAATTTAAATGCAACACAAGTGAACAGAAAGTTTCCTTACTAGACTATGCTCTCAAATCTCTAAATTATTAGAGATAGTTTAAGACTGCTTGCACACCATACTGCACACACACTTCAACAATGACAACTCAAAAATTGTTAATTTCCGGTTTTGCAGGATTGGTGGATTCATCACCTCTGAATCAATGGTTCTCTATTAGAAAACGATTTACAAAAATGCTTCTGTCATTTGCAAGTTTGAGTTGTCACCATTCGACGTTGAAGTATGTGCGCGATAAGTTCTACAGTAATAAAATTTCCCTATTCATACAAATAAGAGCATAAACAATAAACGCATCGCTTGCTCTACAGTTTTATCCAAAGCAATAAGGATAAAATTTATTTCTCTTTTTAAAATGGAATTCGAAACAATTTCGGGTATTTAGGATCAAATTAAAATGTTTTCAATG
Organism: Rossiulus vilnensis; assembly: GCA_034700785.1. Taxonomy (NCBI): domain Eukaryota; kingdom Metazoa; phylum Arthropoda; class Diplopoda; order Julida; family Julidae; genus Rossiulus; species Rossiulus vilnensis. The sequence continues at coordinate 18,987 of JAQIXS010002149.1, forward strand.
TATAATACAGCTTACGCCATCTGGTATTCACAACAACAGGTGACGGTTGCCATTGAAAAGACTATTTTTCATTTTCTCACAATAATTAGAAAAAAAATTAATTAGAACACATTTACGTACTGAAAGAGCAATGGTTCAGAAATTGTCTTTCAAATAAGAAATTAAGATTATTTAACTACTTATATTTTTAGGATCTGACAAGGTCCACAATTCGATTAGTACCTCTTGGTTTTTTTATTATTAACTTTTAACTTATAAGCCCGGTTATTTGCATAGAATAAAATAGAGAAATTTACAGCATACATAATACACGTAAGCAGTTACTCTAAAATGACGTTAGCAACCCATACCAATGTGCGCGTGGCCATACGGGCTTATGGAAAACAATATGAGATACAAGTTAAGTGCGTGCAAGGATGTCATGATCAAGATACTCCATCGACGTTTCGACAATATACTATAAAATACCACGTGATTAGGATATCATTTTAATTACAGTCTCTAGAGCAAATCTTGGATGCGAATTCGAGATCCTGGTATTATACATTTCAGCCACCAGACTCCACTTTATAGTAACACCACTTCACTATCTGTTTGAGGCAATGATGACCACATTATGAAAAGTTATTAAAGTTGGGAGCTCGAGATGGTGAAAATGGCATCGTCGAAAACGAAATGAATCCCCGATTTCAGCAGTGGCTATTGATCACATCTGCAACCCACATGAGCATCGCAGTGCCTTTAAGGCAACAAGGCATTTCACCATGCAGCTATTGCAGTTCGGTGAGGCAATGGAGGTACTTACGTACGAACGCCAAACGAGTGGCAGCTATTTCGCCCAATGGGGCTCTGATAGAGAAGTTAAAAAATGCAACGCAAGGATGGGGCATGAGTAGAAGGTGGCTAGCTTGAAATCAAGAAACGCACGCGAAATTAAAAAGAATGGATGGCGCCGGAAGTGGGGGATTAGTAAGGTGGAAACGACGGACGTGCTTCTCTGCCGAGAGCAGCGATTCTTGCCGACAAACAAAGAGGGCTCTCAGGTACTCGGACCCCGCGGAGAAAGGTGCCTTTCGTACCGCGTGCCAGCACAGTTCTGCTTGAGCTTCGCCTCCCTGCCACTAGTATTCAAGAGATGAATGGCCAAGAACGATCCCAGCTTCGTTCTTTTTGCTGTTGATGTGTTTCGGTACACACGTAAAACCCCCATTATTTCAAGAGCAGTTGGGCGCCTGTGGAAGTTTCACTGCCGATACACTGGCAGCACATTTCGGGATGGTTTGGTCGCAGTTCTCCGTGATTTTCCAGGATTTCTCCAAACCGAAATGAACCCGGCAGCCCACTCCAGAATATCTGTCGAGTCCATGTGAAATGCGCGCAAACTTTACCAACGGATTCCTCCGCTTTTCTTCCTGTCGGATCGAGTGATGGCTGTTTCCCGGTTCCGACTGCCCGTTCCGGTCGAGGCATTTAGTTTCTAAATCCGGTCGACACAGCGCCTTTGCGCCTGCGCCTTGAACTGAACTTCCGCATTGGTTCGGCTGCCGTTTACCTCCTCAATCTAACACAACGACGTCCGAAGCCACGGGGGCCAGTTGCGGGAATTTCACGTTGAGCTTCCTCCATGGACGCCGGGCAGCCTTCCTCAGTTCGGCAGGCGTCAATTGCTTACGAAGTTTCCTGCATGCAGAAGTAGACAGCCAAACTAATGTTAAACTGCAAAGTACATCACTTAAACGGGGTCGATTCAGCAACAATTTCAAATGGGAAAACAAAAACACGTGTGTACTGATCGTTTTTGGGTTGTTTTTTAAAAGCAAAATTCAGAGAACAGTGGTGACGTCAGAAGGCGGCGCTGTTGCCCATGGAAGACAGCACAGAAGCGTAACACTCAAAACTAGATGGAATTTGCACATTAATACCTGACTACTTGAGATAAAAACCATAAGTAAGCGAGGCATTCTTACCCTATTCGAAAGGAAGCGACAAACGATGCGCAATCTGGGGTTGCAATCGTTGTTTGAAATACATGTCATGTGAAATGCATGTCATCACTTTCCGCAATAAAATGCAAAAAACACGTGAGAAACAATAATCAGGCTAAAAAGTCAACAAGGACTGATTTGCATGCAGAATGACACCATTCATCAAGCTCCACAACCCCAAAATTATCACTGTTTCAGCATTGCTCAAGGCCAGTGTATTACATCTAAGCATGTTGACAGGTTGAAATGGACGACCCAGACAGACAACATGCCTCAACAAAACCATGAATATGACATGAAATTCATTGCATCAGCACATTATACATTGGTGGGAATGATGTGCAATTAATCAGCTCATAATTTTTTTAGAATAATTTCAGTGCTTTGCTCGCATTCGAAAAAAATGCCATTAAGTTCTCTGCACCTCGCATACATTTGGTGACATTTCCAGAGACCAACAAACAATTAAGAGCCTCGCTTTCTATATGATTATCTCAGGTAGTTTCATAATTATGCTTCCCTTGCATTCACAGTTGCAAATAGTTCTGATACATCACCCTCTGAACGCTCCCTTCCCTCCCTCTTTCCACATATCTGCAATCCACGTGGAGCTAATGCCTTGCACGTATGGCACATAGCAACCATAAACATGGACAATGATTAAAAGAATAATTTAAATGTAAAATATTGAAGTAAATATTTTTATTTATGAATTTCCAAGTTCAATAGTGAGCGTTTTTTGTAAACAAAAATGTTATTGAGCAAGAACTAAAAACCATGACGTCACCCCTCAAAATAATACAAAAATGAAAATAAAGTATACGTTTTATTTCAGGTTATCACTCATTCTAGCTCACAAAAAGTTAAACGATTCCTTTTTTTTCCAAATTTGTCAAATAAGCTATGATGCAATAATAGATTGTCATCATATTCAAAAAGACATGATTGATACAAATTGTATAATTGCGTGCAAATACAGATTAAAAAACTAACTAATTATACAGAAAGCTAATTTCACACGTTGCTTTTTATGGATAACAGTGCCTTCACCTAACGTCACCATATCCCCTTTAGGGAAAATTTGCTAATGATGCTGCAGATTTTGCTTTCCTGAAGGTGGAACCAAATTGGAGACATCCTCAAATGTGCCAAAAGTACGTAAATTTTAGGTGCTCATAAATCTCAAGCCACGACACCAGACATCTTCCACATTAATTGAAAACTAGGAGTAAAACAGCCGGCGTTGGTTTGGCGCTGTGACATCGCAACAAGTTCAAAAAAACCTTTGTCGTGAGTCCATTTAGTCCGACATCTACAGTGAATCTCGCAGACTTCAATTTTGGCTATCAAACAATAACAAAACTCGAAATTGAAGCGCCGAAGTTACGAGTGGTGGGAGGTTTCACCCAAAAACGTGCAACCTGAGGTCCTCTCACTTATTCAAAAAATTCAATTTCAGCAAACAAACTATGGGATTTCACTCCTATAATTTTGACTTTCCAAGCATGTTCAGAATGTTCCAGACAATTAAAAATAAAGACAGGCGATGCAATTCCAGCTAGATCAGGCAAATTAGGCAGATAATATCACGTGGATTCAGTGGAAGAAAAATATCAATTTCTAAAAGATGCAAGAGAAAAAGGAATATTTTGCAATTTCTTTACTAAAAATTGTAACTGATGAGCAACCATAGAACAGCATTAGAAATTAAAATTTAATTCAATTTCCATCAATTGGACAACAAATTATCATAAGATTGTTTTTTCTGAAATCCATCTTGCAACTTCCAAAAAAATGAATCACTTCAAAGACAAAATTGACTAATCAGATGCTGGCTGGAAAAGCAACTACAACCTTTTTAATTTTGACGTTGACATTTAAAGAGCTGTGGCTATTTGCCAACTCGTTTTACCAAACTCTTGCCTATTTATGAAGGGGCAATAGAGAAAAACACAGAGAATAATCCAATGCTTACCTGGTGCCATCCGTAGCTTGGAAATAGACATCATCCGGAGCGTCTACCCAGCTCAACACCTGTTTCCTTCCCAATTTGTTAATAGTTGCCAATTTGGCTCGACCATTCAGGTGATTTATGATGTTTCTGGGCGGCATCAGATTGCGAGAATAGATCCCCTCTTGCTGAGACTTCAGGACGGTTGGAGCAACGGGCTTCAACGGACGCTTGGCCGCAGGACCTAGGATCCCATCCACTTAAATAGAAATGGATGTTTTAAGATCTCAGAAAATAAAAACTGCAAGAATCTATTCAGATGATTTATGATGTTTCCCGATACTAACCACTATGGTCTTCAAAAGGTCGCTTTCGCGGCAAAATTGTGGGCGACACGTTATTGATGCCAGGAGTGTACCTTTCAATTTCTTTTTCCCGATTCAACATAAAATCCACCAACAGACGCCCATCTACAACAAATTCCACAAATCCATGGATCATTTCACATATATAAAATTTTTTTCTCAAAATTAATTAAATCTATTAATTGCAAGACCCATAATGCATTTTTATAATAAACGTAAATATGTCAGTCAGCTCAAATAATGTGCACATACCTTCGCCTCTGGCGGGCGAGGGAAACGCATACACATCTGGTTGAGGTATCTTGGACTTTTCCATTGCCACGAGCCATTCCGGCGTTGAGTGATCTTCAGTACCGAGCCGATAAGATACGTCATTCACTTTTCCACGATTTTTGGGCTTCAGTGGAGCTAAGGTTGCTTTGATTTCTTCGGGAGTTCGACCCTGGCTCCTTATTTGACCTGAATGGATTTTAGAGCAAACAAATATAGGACAATGTCAACAGATTCAGAAAGTTCATTCAAATTCCATTTCACAGTTTTAGAGCGTTTCAGTAATTGCACTATATTCTCGCATGAAGTGCATGCCAAGATATGAACCATAATTACATTCTTGCTTGATAGCGATGAAATTCACGGGCTGGAAGGGGTTACGTGCCACATGCCGAGGCTTCAAGATATCGTGGCAAATTCGTCTAGACACCCGTGTGAGGAGAGTTGTGCATAAAAAAAAGGCAGCCCTCGTTTTCATAATAGGGCGTGGGCTGCCTGCACGAATGGTCAGTCCATGGGCGGTGGCACAATGCCGCGCTAGATGAGCTTTCAGTTTGAATTCCTACATAAATCATGAAAAATATAATTAAGCAAAACGATGATAGATTGCAACAGCACATTTAGGAATTAAACGACTCACTTTTCCGCATCCACTTATTGTGCAACGGTGAGGTCGATGTGCTGCCATATGTGCAGCAAGTCGTTCTGCGTAATGAAAAAAATATTGTGAACCATGACTTTGCAAAAAGGTACAATACAGTTTGAATTAAAACCACAAAGATGATGAAAGTTACATTAACAAAACTACTTATGTGAAACAATTTAAATTTGAAGAGCGATAAAATACACAGACCACTGCCTTCTCACTCAAATTAGTCGC
>JAQIXS010002150.1:0-24433 GCA_034700785.1 Rossiulus vilnensis
CTAAAGGTATGAATTCTGTCTACAAGGAAAAAACACTTTAAGTGACTTAACTTAAGACATTTGTTTTTACAGTGTACACAGTCATTCTTTCTCTAGAAGCTGTTGTATACTGATTCGACTGAACACATTTTAAAGCCAAAAACAATTGATCTCTATTCCTGATCAAGGATGTTGAACGTTTCTCCATGGAAACCTCGAAGATCATGTTTACAAATAGCTCCTTCTGTAAATGGTTGCTGACCCAAAACGTAGCTTGTTACAATGATGCAAGTCTTTGAGCTGGATATCAAGACAATTAAGATGGCAATAAATAACGCACCATTGCTCAACTGAGCAACAAATCATCATTTCCATATCAATATCGTTTTGTTACTTTTAAATCAGAATAGTACCACCATGTCTATCCATGCTAACAAAAGCAGTCTGCAACTGCTCCTGTAGCAAGCATGGCTAAGAGCCCCAGAGGAGTAGAAAACAGCTGATGAGTTTCATTTCGACAATAATCGAGCTAGGGATGTGTGGAGGAGCTACATAGGCTGGTTAGCGCTGATTAATTGGTTCCATTAGCTCGATCAAAGGCTTGCCAAAACACCATCAATCGTGCTGCATGGGCATCCATCTTAAGATTCGTTTTGGGCTCCTTGCGCCCCCGAAATTGAATGAATTAGGACTTTTACAGCATGGAAAATTAAGTTGATCAATCAGGAGGCGCTGAAGTTACCTTCGACGAGTGGGCACATTATAAATAAAAACTGAAAAAACGGCGCCTTGCCTTCCGCACCATCAAGATCGCTCTTCAGGCTAAATCCATCAAAGAACTAACGTCTGTTTAATAAATAAGCGCGCAATTCAATAAAGGAAAAAAAATGAAAAGTAATCCGATAACAGCCATTGCAGCGTGAAAACATAAGGTGGACTGGAGAGAAGGCAGGGGATGACAATGTTGACGATGAAACAATGAGGGAATTGTCATGAGAGAAGATAAAGTAAAAACAATCTGAGCGATATATTTTAGACAGCTACGAAAACCGAAGATGGTCTTCCAAAACAGCATGCAGGAACTGGTTCTTGCCAACCCAATTTAAAGACTGGAACGTTCAGCTAACTATCATGCTCATTTTTATCCAATATGCAGATTTTAAGGGCTCCAAACCATAACATCTTTAGTACTTCTTTCCCTAAAAATACGTTTCTTCAGCTTAATACCATTCCACAGCTGCAATAGCGGCGAGAAAGCAATTGGGACACCCATAGGTCTTGTGAAACATCTACCTTTAGGAGTCAATACCTGCCTAGTCCTTGATTGGTTGGAAAATGCAGAATAAATATGTGATAACTAAAAACTGACTTAGGAAAAAATGATAAAATAACTAAATATCGCTGAAATTTTACTAAAGGGTTTGAAAGCAAACCTTGGTAAGGTGGCAAGAATAAAGGTTATTGGAATACCCGCGTCAGTGTTCCGAAAAACATGTTTCAGAAGTGAGTTTTTAAAACCTAGCTAGAAGTCAAAATGAAGGAATGTAGAATATCAATTAGCAGTTCTACTTGTCACAAGAGTAGACGGTGTTTTGAACAGTTTAGGGATTGCACATGTGGCACATACGATGTTACGGAAATTATTCGACAAAAATAGCGGTTTCACTAAGACCTTGTTTTTGTTTTCGTAATTAACTGTATATGGTGCATTTGCAAATGATTTTGCTCACTTGCTGGTTTTATGAACGCTCCCATCGAGAAAGCGTCGCCTTTCGAAGTCTGGCAAATCTAATATTTGACTAGCGAGACGGAAAAGTGTTTTCTTAACGCGGATTCATTAACAAGGAAGACTACTAACTCGTTCCGCAGTATATGCCAGCGCGCAACGTCTATTTGATATTGAATAGCGAATTATGCAAATGCGCGCCGTATTTTTAGAACAGTTCTTAGGCTTTCAAATTTACGATGAACGCCTAATGGGCCAATACATGTTGAATTGCAGCGCAGTTTATGAGGAAAATAGAGATGGGAACCAATGAAGCGAACCCAATCCAAAAACTAAACAATTTTAAAGGCGAGCTGAGCAAGGGCTCATTTTCCATTACTTAAAAGCAAAACAAAAATGATGGCAGGGCAACCGTTTAGAAAGGGCATCCCTAAACCCCTAAATCTATATCATTAAAAGATTATATTTTACTACAAACTGCAGCTTGAACTACTAGACCGATTGTGTTGATTTTGGTGTCAATAGAAAAGTGTTCTTGAAATTGGATGCTTAGCAGCTAACTTTTTAACTGTACCACGTGGCATTCACCCAAATTATCCGCATATAAATTGCGTTACAAAAATTTAACTCGTTCAAATGTAATGAGATTTACTGGTAATTATAACATTTTTGAATATTACTTTCGAGTTGACTTTATTAAATTAACAATGCAAAACGTCACATGTTATAGAGCGCAAAATTATTCTCTCCTTCGATGTGGCAGCTGTCATGTCCATAAATTTACATCAAATATTTCGTACTATATCAGGCACAATCGCATTTGAAACATGCAATGCAGAACAGATCTGTACACCTCCACACCAGTGCTAAATCATAAAATCACTCGGGTTAAATTGTTCAAGTGCTTTGGTAATGATTTATGATGGTAATTGTCCCTCAATATATATTGCCTTACGATACTGCAATATTAAAACGGTAACAATATTCCTCATATATTTGCATGTCGCATGTATTTGAAACGTTTTGCCATTTTGTGTTGCTTATAACAATGTTCCAGTCTAGAGCACATGCTCAGGAACGTTTTATGCAAGACTAGGACCTCAATCCTGACTGGACACTTGCCATGCTTCACCAGTATCCACCATTTGGAGGCTTGGCTGCACCATTTTTTCCAGTATATTGAATAAATAAGCAACCAGAATGGCAGATATCGTTACATAAATAAGTAAGAAACCCATGCACGGTCGGCACTAACGTAAACACTATTACCATAGAAAACCTCTAGAGCTTATACGAGCAGGGAAAAAACGCTCAGAACTTGTCCCAAAGCGGACGCATTTTTCTGCCCTGGGCAATTTTTCTGCCTCTTTTAACCCGAAGAGCTTCCAATATAAACTGCCGATGCGGGCATATTTTAGATATTCCATTCACATTTTCGTCATCATCCTCCAGAATCCCATCACCGAAAGCAATATTTGGTCGGGCTAGCTACACCCATTTTGTTATTATCAAAACATGCCTGAAATATGACCAATACCATCTCCTAGAAGCGCCATTTGTACACGTCGTCTTGCAGCCATTACGATCAAAATTGAGTCGCCGCAGAATATTGGAATATGCGAGATAAAAAATATCTTGTATCTTTTTCTTGCCTAATTTTTTGTGCCTAAAGTTTGGGATATGGAGCAAATGCTTAACTCGTGGAATATATCAACTGAGGCAGTCGCCTCACTTCATTGGTCAAAACGTACGGCGAATTTGAATTTGTCAACCCCCACGTTCAAGGGAATTCTTTAATAATTGTTTCTATAACCCAACTACATGTATTTCATTCCTATAAGTTGGACGGAATAAATAAATTAATTAATAATTGAGTACAAAACAGATGCAAAACAGCCTTAACCTTAACAATGTTATTCAAAATTATTTAAATCATCATTAGAACAATTAACTTTCAAGTACACCAATGGTCTTCAGCATACCATAGCTTCACTTGTCAATACTTCATCAATCCCACATTTTTACATTATAATGTATAATTTACAATGAACAATTTTAAGAGATTTCATACAGATGCAAATATTCGTGATTCAAGATGCAGGGGTTTGAAACATTTCGCCTACGGCGATATATTAATTAATGTGAATGTACTGCCTGCAGCGTTATAAATATTTATAAGCTAATTTGCACTTGAAATTTAGGATAAATTCCACGATTCACCATTCCGTTTGTCACATTTGCGACTAAAGGTTACCCTCTAAAATTATTCTCAAAGAATTAAAAAAATACCCAGAAAAGCGAAAGTCACACAGCATCGATACAAACACGTACTGCAACTGATCTCAAGGTGATAGGAAGTCCAAAAACTAATGATATCCGTACATGGTACCAAAAATATGGCTACATTGAAAACTATATTGCCCACTCCTGATCTTGAAGTAGCCTGCTGCTTCGCTTGGGAAGTGGCCGATCATTTCCAGCGCCATCTATGACGCATTCTGCGCAACTGGATACCATTGGAAAGCGTCTTTCTAAAACATCAGTACCGGCCAGAGCAACTGGGTTAACTACCTTGATCAATATTGAAATGAATTCCCAGACCACGCTTCGCCCCCTCCTTACACCCATTTCGACATGAAATAAGGGTACCGCCATAGTTTCAAAATGAACACGAGTTTACGGTCGCCTCTGCTGCGTTGTCGTTTTTTATTCCCATTTCCAAGCCATGAAATTTAAGCAATAGATGCATTCCGAGTAATAGACTCGAAAACGTTTACAAAGGGTCCGCACAAGACTACGCAACTTCATTTCTATTCATGAAAAAGAAAAATGTTTTTTGAACCTTTCGATGAATTTCTTCTTAAAGGTAGTGCGCTGTAAACAGTTTTATTGCCATAAAACAGTTGTAAAAAGCTTGCTCGCCATCGACATTTACATTTGCCCAGGGAACGAGCGAGCCACATAATGACCCCACAAAGCCCCGAAAAGCACGCTAACGCTGCTGCAATCCATGAAATTTTAACTCGTTTCAATATCCAGCTACTTTGCGTTTCATGCCCCGGATCTAAAAAGTGCCACGCGTTAAAGGTTAATCGAAATTGAAGCTACTATTTCAAGGAAGTTTAGCATAAATGAATGAATTGGACAGTCTCAGTACGTAATCAACCAAGCTAATAACAGGATTGAGATTACCAATCATTTAAATGTTTAAAAACAATGGTGCAAGGAAATAAATCGCATACAAGAAAATTCGATTTACTTTAAAGCATGTTTTTATGGAAGGAAGAGAACTTTTTCACTGTATTTATTTACTATATTAAGTAAAAGCTGTTTCTGTGGGCTGTTACACATGATTTTTATTGGGCAGGATCGACAGAAAAGTTCCGAAATGCCCATAGGAGTGGTATCTGTCCATTATTACATTTCAAGTATTACATGCATAGAATCTCGTGTTCTATTAATTTCTCAATTTAGCGTTATTTATCCACCAAGTAACAGTAAACTTAAGTTTTAGAAGGCTTGATTGATAACCGAACAGTTAATTACATACATTAATTTACGATGTTACCTTGGTAGAACATCAGTATGCAACGGCATTGCACTTCAAATTGGGACGTCTAGACATTGTCAATAATTATATAGCTTGTCATTGAAATAAATTAGTAGATCTTAAATTGAATTTTTTAAAGATGTATATTTAAAATAGGTTGTCTAAAGAAAACTGTCATCTTAAATTACATTAATAACTTCATATGCGCTTTACAAACACATTCTGAAGTTCACTTGAGCTAATAAGTCACTTATTGAAACACCATAAAGTAGGGTTTTTAAATTACGAACACAAACATTCGCAAATTAAAATTATAAAATAACATCGTACAGCAAATAAATTGTTCTAGTAGTGAAGCTTAATGAGCGACAAGTAAGGAGACAAGTTGTGGAAAGTCGTTGTTAAAAAAAAATACTTGGATTCAATTTCAAGACTTCGGACTTCGGAGTAAGCGAGGTTACATAATTTATTTCTAGTACACCGGCGGTTGCACACGCATCGTTATTGGAGAATTCAGCCCCTAATTTGTAATCCAGTTAGATACGTATTCGGCACAAATTAATAGCCCAGACAGGCCATCGTAAACACAAATTGCGATTCAAATTACTAGTTCCTAATTAAATACCCTTAGATACTCCCTGCATGAAGGGTTCTAATTTCTAGACCGATCTCCAATAATCACCACACAATCTGCCAGTCAATTGAGGATTAAGTCTGATGATTCTTGACACGAAAATCGCTATAAAGATTAATTAGCTTAAGTCTTCATCTATTATAACGGTGCATTATCACAGGATTAATTCAAGTTATTACCAACGCCACTGTTACACGTCAAACTACCATCTGGTGTCGTAAAACAAAAAATACAGGGCGCCACAGCAATTTAGACAAGCTACCATCAAAAATGTTTTTTACCTTGCCATCAGGAAAAATTGCTTTTTCTTCGCAAATTCTAACTTAAGTTTAGGATTTTTACAAATGCTGATGTCAATACGGTGTAAACGGTGCAAATAATTAAGTTATTTGGTATTGAGAGATTATTGAGTTTCGATAAATTCACAAACAAATGACTGTAATAATGGTCGTGCAGTATCATGTGAAATATGTAAAAATTACTAATTTTGTAACATAGAAACAATTCGGAGAAAAAGCAATTCAGAAAAAAATTAAATCCTAATATTAATTTATTAGTAATTATTTTTTTAAATTTAATTTTCAATAAAATTATTCAAAATTTACGTCGTGTTTTCTGAGAAGTGGATGTTATTTGGAAAATAAAATCTAAGAGAGCATATTCATCTAAATGTTAAGATAACGTTGGTTGCTCGGGGCAACCCAAATGTGCAGCAAATGTCATTCAAGATTACTTTCCGAATTCCTGCTCAATGCCCTCAATCTAAAAACTGCTATGACGATCTCGTGAGTAGGTTTTGGCAAAATTGGAATTTAATATATAGTTTTATACAAATATGAGTTCAGTCTAATTCCTCGTGTAGAGCGTACGCTTAAAGTCGACATGAAAAGAAAAACGAAAATGCATAGAAAATTGCCCTCCATAAAGCTTCAGAATCTGCTAAAGAATTTTCCAATATTAAAAGCTTAATCTTCATTCATACAAATGCGTGCAAGATCTATTTTTTGCAGCTTTTTTTACCAGATTAGAAGTCAGAAATTTTACGAAGCTAAAAAAGATATTTAGATGATGAAAAAAAATTGAAAGCGTGACAAAACGGTAAAATCGCTGAAGCACTACCTAACTAGTTACCTTAATCAGTAGGGGATTTTAATTTCAGATTTTAAATGCTGACATTACTAAAAGTCAACCCTCTATTTGAATCCAGTAATGATACAATTATTGTTTTAAACTGGGGGAAAAAATCCATTAGATTTTTTAATAAAAAGCATAAACAGTATCTTGTACTGAAAATCAATCGTTTCACGCCCAACAGACAGTGAACCTTTCCAAAAATGTTCAAAACGGTTTTTCATATTTCAGAGATATATCAGAGACTAGTCATTAAGCTATATGCTGTATTTGTTCCGCAAAGAAAGTTTTAAGCTCAAGAAGATCGTTCCTGTTCCCAACGTTCACCCAAAACAGTTTTTCCACATACTTTTTCATTTAATCAAAGCTGCTCACATGGCACATTTGAACCGCGCACGAGTTCCAAACGTGTTTACAGCACAATTCATCCGCGATAAAAACGAGCCCGTGCCCAATACCCTTCCCCCAAATGCGAAACTGCCATTAATAGTCAATTTATGCGCTCTATGGGATTCTCCTCCAGAGGATGGTTGCTAGCCCCTTTAAAAGCAAAATGCAAACAAAGGGTTTTTTCCAGCCCTATAAAACGAGCAATTTGGAGGAGTAGATGGGCCATGCCCGGGTTACCAGATCGAATGGCACTCCCAGCGCACTTTTATTATCATTGCGAGATTTTTATCTAATTGAAGAAATGCGGCATTTCCGAACTGCGAGCATATTTCTGCATTTTTATGGCCATATCGGATTGTGCCGACGGGCTCGCACTTTGTATTTCTTAAGTTCGTTGCCTTATTGTCTGCAAATTACCACGTGAACGTATTTCGAGCTTTTTCAAGATGGCGGCCGCCATAAAGCCATTAGGCACCGCAATTACGTGCAAAAAGATTGCTGCAAATTTATTGTCCCAAAGGGGAGCCCATTCCCCCGTTCGGCCCAATTCCTCCCCCATCTCCATTTCGTGCTAAAGCAATCTTGGAATGGCAGTTTGGTTCGTGGAAGGGACCGAGAGGAAAGCATCTTGAATGCATATCCGTCTTAACCCAGCTTTTTTTCCTTTCGTCTCTTCCTCACCGTCCAAAGCCATCATTTCGAAAATCTTAATTCAGCGACGAATGACACTGCTTATATAGTTAATGACTGCCTGCGCCTCACTTTTATTAGTTTTAAATTCAAAGTGGTTGGTGTCTATAAAACCTTCACGGGAAATGTTAACTGCATGCACTCAACTAAAAATCTGGGCTGAGGGAATAGAAAAGAAAGCTTCCTAGTCGCAGAGTCGCACAGACTGCCAGCAACTCCCTTCTAACAAATCGAAATTCCCTCATGACTATCAAATTGCGTTTGAAATCTAAAGATGACATAACTTTAAAAGGTAATTTCGTGCCATAAAAACGAATGGACCTTTTTTCTGCATCCCAGCTCCGCACTAAACGCATCAGAATTAGTCATAGGTGAATTGCTGTCGGCTGAAATGGAATATGGCACAGCAGCAGTCGGAATTTTGAAAACCTCTAAACAGCCCATCACGGAAAATTGCAACAGAAACGATGATGGAAGCTCATTGATAAATTATGATGCGAAGGGTGCATAGAAAGGGTTATGAGAGTAAATTCGAAATGGTATGGAAAAGGGGGGATAGAAAATTCATTCACGTGCCTATCATTATAGTCCTTGCAGAAGCGAACCCAGCTGAAATTTTAGCCTGCATTATTGGAAGAAAGGATAAAAATTGAAACGCTTTTGGGTTAGAAACATTGTTACTGATAAATCGTTTCTTTAATGCGCGTGACGTGTGGTGACCAAGGTTCCCAAAACTATATCAAATTAACATAATGGAGGAACATGTAATGTGGAATTTAATTTAGAGCTCAATTTAGTCTTCAATTCTTCAGCAGAAAACATTTTTAAACAAAAAACCATTCTGAAACTGCAGGGGAAAAAATTTGCCAAGCTACATTATGCTTTCTAAATAAAAGTAGTGAGGATGTTCGAGTATCTAAGAGCATCTTCAAAGAAGATTCATCATACTGTTGGGGCAGTTTGCCTGTTCTTTTGGACTTTTTCGTCTTTTCGACTCATTTTTCACTTTTATTGGGTTTCTTCGTTTTCGTTATTTGTTTCCAAAGAGGATAGTGGGAAGCCTCTTAGGTGCTGTATCCATTAAACCCCACAAGCAACATATTAATAGAAAATGCCCACAAAATAAGGCAGACTGATTAATATTTTATATTGACAAATTTCGTACATGGAAAGAGCCATTATTTAGAAATCTTAAATCAAATACACTATGAAAAAAAAAGATACGCAATCTTGTTTTTGGTTATAATATTAATACATCCGTTTGTCTTATTTTGTGGACATAGTAAGATGCATGCTTTTATTTGCGGTGAGCTAAAGAATCAATAACGTAAATCCAAACATACTGCACAGCACATGCACGATATTGATCAAATTCTGCAATCACAAAACAAATTCAGAGCATGTACATAAGGGCATACGCTAAAGTCTGAAATTAGATCCGTCCACATAATCGCGCACCAAGATAACTCTTATAAACGCCAAATTCAACTTGAACTTTGTCGTGACAACATTAAACGAGGAATCTGTCCATGAATTGATGCTCCAAAAGATGTCTGCGGTAGACACAAGAAGAACTTTCTATCGACTTTAATGGGTGAGATAAACAAGCAAAATGTCGTTTCTCTATCGTTAAGTATCAATGTGGAAAGAATGCTGAGAAAAACACACCGAGCACACACATTAACCCGATATCCTCAGCCTATGTCTTTTCAAAGATCCGTTTAATTAAAAGGGCGTCTTGTTCGACAACAGTCTTGATTATCGAAGCTGATTGACAGACGCGACGCTTACGTATAATCGGATGCCAATTTTTTGCTGGGCTACACCTTCTAGCAGCTTAAAAACCTAATTGGCCAGATTTTATAAATGAAATGCAAAGGAGCTTTCATCGAATTCTGCTCAAAATAATCGCTGATGAAAAGCCATTAGGCTGCTCGAGAGAACTGGGAAAAAAAGTTTACAATCCGATTTCATTTAACTAATATGAAATTACAAGATTTGCATTTAAATGAGTTGGAGAAATGCAGGTGAGGTTGAAGACTTCTTTCATCAAAGGCTGTGCTCCAAAAGCCCGAGTTAAGCTTAAAAATTATGCTTTGCTATAGGTTACCGTGCTCACACGGCAAATGGTGAAGGTTTTGTAGGCAGTTTTGGACTTTCATATATGAACTTTGGGATATACCCTGGACTTCTGGGATTATAAAATATGATCACACGGCCCAAATCCTTTAAAAAATCAGACCCCTCAATCCAGGACTGGTACGTCTGATTAGCTGTATCTCCGAGGTTCTTTATTGACGTCTGATTAGCATAGAAAATGCATCTAGTCAAATTATTGACTTAGTTGACTTAATTTAAAATTTAAAAAAAATAATGTACACATTATCTGTATTCAGCAAATCGATTTGAAGTACAGTGAAGTTGGATCATACAAAATTTCCAACAAATATGCAGTTCAGAAATTTTAGAAAACTTCAAACAATAATCTCGAAATTTAAAAACATTTTTCTTAAAAATCAACATAAGTTTCAGTTCATTACAGTAGTCCATCTGTAGCCCAGGCCTGTTACTATTTTAGTCGAAATTTCTGTACATCACAAATCTTACTTTCAAATCAAAATCTGTTAAGCTGGCAGGTTATATTTGCTTATATATTACCTGCCAGAAGATGGATTTTGAGAGTTAACAAGAAAAATAAGTGTTTGTTACAAGTGACAGATCTGAGTATCAGATATGCAGACCAGTTTTAAGAATCTGGCTTGTCTGGACCTGCCCATCTAAGAAGAGAATCTTCGCTGAAAATAATCCGAGAAATTACCAAAACAAAAAAAAAAAAACCAAACTAATCTCTGGAAACATTTGAATGGAATGAAAGTTTTTATCCTATTGTAATGAAATTATATAATGATATGGCAAAATCCACCACACCACCTCCTCGCACTGCGGGACGTACGTATTATGAATGCAGCAGCATCCTCAACTGTATGTACTACTTCGTGAAATGCTGATAATAAGTACATGTACATGTATAAGGAGGAAGTGCATCAACATGTTATCAATCAAAACGAAGAAACCAACGTGCATGAAAACCTATTAGCATAGAATGCGTACACTGCAAATCAAAATAATGTACCGTGAAACCTGGCTTTAGTGACCTATAGCATTGTCAATTTGACATGTGAATGTCAATTTGACAGGTTTCATTGTAGCCTATATTAAATTAAGATGTCCACCAAATAAGACGAACTGAAACACCTACTTGGAAATATTGAATCGAACAAAAGATGAGAAAAGACATGTAATTTCGTATTAAGTTAATAAAATATTCATTTTTTCGTCTTAATCCAAGGAAAGTGTTTTAAATGTTTTCATCGCGCAGACAAACGCAATAATAGAAATTTCATTTTTGCATAACTGACATTATTCGCCAATGAGGGAGTATTGAGTCTAAACGCAAGATTGTGTTCAGTCTTAATTTGTGCCAACAGCAGTGGAAATAAGAACAGATAAGAATACAAAAGTAAATATTGGCTCACCCTTTGCGGTGGAAATTGAAAATAAAGCGACCGTCAAAAATACGCTCAAAAAGAAATCAGACTTACCTAGAAAACAAAAAACGAAAATATTATTAAAATGCACAGGGTTCAGCAACAGATTAAATGCTTCTTACAGAGCACATAAAAGACTTGAATGCACACTGTGCCTGCATAATACAAGCAATTGTGCGCTGAATAGTGAATTTTACATGCAGTTTGAAGGTGACAAAAATGTTTAGTTGAAAGTAAATACAAGTATATACACGTATAAGGAATAAAGATATAGTTATACCATGTGTGCATATATATCTACAGCAACAACAACAAAAATACGTTCCGAATAGCCCTAGTTCCAAAATGCTAGAAAGCAGAGGGGAAATTGATTATATTTGAGTTGACAATACCCACTGGTCAATACTCGCAAAGCAATTCACGTATCTCATCGCCTTTTAATTAATTAAGCTTGTGCAAACAAACGGATAGGTGCACCGGGGAATGTAAGCTGCATGCTGTTGTAGTTCGAGGACCACAACAAAAACAAGGAATCCCAGAAGCACTGACGGCTTGTCGTCGCAATTTCATTGCTCAATCTGTTGCCAATTTGGCGAACTGCGCAGAGCACGAAATGTTGATTCAATTTAGACCCATGCCTACCAATTCAATAGAAATTATGGTGCAAAACTGAAAATGGTGACCGCTCTGCTCGCAAGCATTTTTTTCAAAGTAAGGCGCTCAGAGACGACAAGAGACTCGATATTTAATGGATCTTTTGTACTTAAATGAATATGCCCAAATTTGGCTATTGCTGACGTTGACGTGGTAGGGAGGTTTTAAGAAAGAAAAAACTAATTCACTAAGGAAAAGGAAATACACAAAAATCAAGCCTATCCTTACTATAGACTATTCAAAATAAGCTCTGGCCCAAACAACTTCAGGATACACGCTTGCGAGTTTAGTTTCGCCTCCTGTGAATAATTGCCCAAATGTGTATAAAGAACTTCACAATACCTAAATCATTGCTATTCTTTTACCACGCTGCATAACTTCCATTAAAACGTTTACTGTGTCTCTAGACGGTTCAGAAATAAGAACCAAGGAAAGGGTTGACAATAAATTCAAGAAGTTCCAAAAAAATTAAAAATAATGGACCTGTCTCGCTAATTTAATAGTACATAGTTATTTACGAAACCGGAAATAAACCGTGGTTTTAAAGCGCACGAGCGTAGTGTACTGAAATCGATATCAATACAAATTACAAATGCAAATTGGCAAATCTGGCTTATCGAGCGAAAATGTGATAATGTGTACGGCAAATGTTTGGTTTGGACTCAATGCTTAATGGCGCCCTGGAGTATCATTTCAAGACATTGTTTCATACAATTTGTAGCCTACTGGAGAAAAATATACTGCCCTAGACGAATACTGAATCAACACATTTAATGGTGTAAATGCAATAAAAATATTTCCACAGAAAGCACAAAGTGCGGCTTCAATGTAAAAGCAAATGCTGAAATTAATAGGAATTACATTTTATTGTAAACAAATGGCCGACTATTTTAGATGCAGAAATTACAATTGCGAACGTTACTGCTTTGGCAGAAACCAAAATCAAACATCTTGAAAAAGTTTCATGAGGAAATTTTGCAGATCATTAGGCATGATTATTTTAATTTTCATACAGCGCAGCTTGCTAGATAAGAGGTAGATCGTAATTTAATAAAATGTTCCAAAACTTTCTTTCGCTTCTATTTTTAATAAAAAGCTTGCAAAATGTTTGTTATCAGCTTTAAGAGCAATCGTAATTGCGTTATACTTTGTTTCAGAACTGCAGCAAGCAAATCTAACTCCGCAAAACGTGCTACACCATACAGTACAAGCACACGTTTAGAATTGAGTTGCAAGAGCGTCTTTTCTGTCAATACCATAATCTTTGGCGTTTTGACACAAAATTGTACCATGTGGATCGAACCTCGTATGCAGCATGCTTTTTAAACTATAATTTTATTTTCAGCATGAGAAAAAAACGTGAACTCAAAACTATAATCAGTTTGCACAAGAAGCCCCACGGTGTTCTTTGGCTGCTTTTGATAAACTGTCCAAGAATGTTGCATGTATTCATTTCACAGAGCGCTAGAACAACGTGTGTTGTTTTCTAGAATGACAAGCGCCAATTGTGAGTTTGTTTGTGAGAATCACCGACAATGTTGCAAGAATTATGCATTTTTATCGATTTAAATTCCCTTAGAAATCATCGCACGGCAACGGCATTCACCTAATATAACATGGCATTTATTTGCCAACAGTAGGATATTGAGTTGAATAGATAAAATTTACATATTCCCATGTTTTAAGCCCTTGGCTATAAGTTAGGATAGCATGCCATGTTAAGTAACTTACGCATGACTACAAATGGAATCTTATCTGGATCTGGAAATGTAAAAAAAAAAATACTCTGAAAAGCCATGGGGCATTTCAAGTGAACATAATAGGTCCCACACTTTAAAAACAACTTTATAAACTATATAACACGTTGTCAGTTCGTAGTTATTCAACATTCTAAAATAATTGATTTTATCATTGAAATTATGCAATATTGTGGAAGGTAGTTTATGTTCCGATTATTATTAAGATATCTGTATAAAACAGGTAGACCTGGATGAATATTCTCAAAAAAAATGCAGTGCTTTACTTGGCTATTTCCAGACTAAAACATTAAACCAAGAATCCCAGAAATCAGATGGGAATCGCTAGTCATAAATGATAATCACCTTCTCAGATATTTCAGAGCATTAAATCCACGACACCATCAAGCTATAGATGAATTGCAGGTCATTAAAGACTTCAGTATCAACATTTCCCGTTCATCACCATTCATTACGGAAAAATAATGTAGAGCCTTCACAGCAGTCAAAAACCTGAAACCCATACTTTTCGCAGCGCTAATATTCCATCTACGGATCTTAGATCTCCCGCAGTTCATTTCCTTATTCTTCAGCGACAGGAAATGGTGAGGTCTTCCAGCGCTCGGTGCGAACGGTATCCTCACGCTGCAGAATTGCGAAATTGAGTTGGGAGCCATCCACCCTCTCATTACAGCAACCTTGATAATATAATCTTGTTGTTGAAGCGTTACAACATACGAGGAGACGTTATTAACGAAACAAAATATCGAGGACTTAACCTCCAGAGACTAACTCAGCATTTTCAGCTGTCACGCCATTCATAACCAGATAACAATTGCGTGAAGCCTGATCTTCAAGCTAGCAATTATGTCCCTTAATGGGACTTGCAAGATCCTACAGTCACTGATGCGTTCGCCTCGAGACGCCTCCAAGCTTAGCACAACGAATTGGTGGCCAGGCGCTAACAACGACAAACATTGCAGCTATTGAAGTCAGACAAGTCAAGCGCCAGGCTTAAAAATGTTGTTTCCTGATCGGAATTATTTCCAAAGATAAAGACCCAAACAGCAGAAAAGTAAGTGCATTGGAATAAGAAATCAGACGTGATATTTACTTTAAATGCAAATGGACAATGGGACAACCACAGCAGTTATATAATCTTCAATGAATACCTTTGTGTAAAGTATATATCAGTACGGCACATGAGTAAAAATATGCTGATAAGTGGTTATACATGTATATGTAAAAAATTAGTGATATTCCTAAGCATAGTGATATACGTAGTCCAAATACTTTGTCACTACACAGTGATATCCCTACGCATACTGATATCAGTAGGCTTAGTTCAAAATATCACAATGTCGCAATATAGAGATATCGCTATAAAATTACTGGTATCAGAGATTTAACTAATTATACTAATGTCAGTAGTATAAAACACTATGTATATAATTCCTGGCGTGTCAGTACAGTGTATAGAATCATACTGATATTTCCACCAGGGTATGGCTACTTTTGTTACAAGATGTCAATGCAAACTTCTTAAGTTCAAATTGGTCGTCCACAGGAGCCCGAGTTTCGTTTTTCATTTGAAAATATCTTATTTATAAACAATAAATGTAAAGAAAAAAAAACGTTATGCGACTTTTCATAACTTGGATGATGAATAAATTTAACAATAATAATAAGTATTATAGGTATAAATGTACTTTTTTGCATGGTGAGCATTCATTTGGGTAAGGACTGACAGTAACAATTAGTGTCAAATCAATTGGCGATTTGTCAGATAGACTAAAACAGGAAGGAAGTTGTAGAAAATGAACCGAGCACCCTTAAATTACAGCAGTCATAAACTACAGTGAAGTACCAGGAAGACGTTCCTTCAGTAAAATAGGCACATTATCAACCATCGTGTGAAATATTAAACTGGATTCAAGCACACCTTCCAATATTAAACTGTACATACAAAGGTCCTCAGTTAGGCATTCTTAACTAAAATTACCCATATTGGTTATCGACTCGTTATGTAAAACTACGGCATCAATGCTAATCAACTACGCTTCAGGGTAAAACTGCAATGATGATTATGGAAATTGACCCGCGACAAGTGATTATCTAATTTGGATATGATTGCCCATCAGCCTAATTACGTTTTCAAAGGATGGAAGTTGCATCCTGGGAATTTCGTATAAAAATTGATTAGCTTAGCGATACCTGAGAACATATTGCAGTAAGTAAATACTGGTAAACGTTTTTATGTTGCGCACATTTTAGTGAAGACTTTATAATGATCAAGTATTACACAGAATGGAGTGCAGAATTGGGAAGTTTAAATGAAGATCTAATTTGCCTCTTCTAATTACGCGCAACTCTGTTATTAATTTGACAAATGCCAATTAGGATAATTGGAGGACAACGCAATGCAGACATTTGAAAAGTTAATTCTTCGTATCACATTTTTTCCATACAAGATTGGTTAGAGAAAAATGAGAGGCCTACCAGGAATAAAAGGTGATAAAATACAACCATAAGATAAAATGGCCGAAAACTTGAACTGTGGTAGTCATTTGTTGCTTAATGGTCCGCACAACAAGCGTATATTGTTCCCTATTACACTACCTGGATAGTGTATCCAATTAATGGCGAAATGTAAAAAGAAACCGGCCGAAAGAGATTGTCAGCCCGCCTAGGACATAGTTCGCTTCAGTTTTCTCCTACATACCGGTTTTTTTTTTGGTAATTAGACCGTAATTGCAATGTCCATTATTCAAGTCACCAAGGAATAAACGCGAACCACAGAATCGCGCAATGTTATTTTGGCCGCGCACAATCTCGGTGACAACGCAATTACTGTCCAGAAAAAAAACCCAATCTGCCTCAGAAATCAAGACCAAAAGCGTCAAAGTTCGACTTCAACAGAACGTATTTATTGTTAAGTGGAAGGAATAGAATAATTTAAAATTTCAAAAAAACTTTAAGGAAACCTAATCAGGGTAGGTTTGAATGAAATGATTATATGGTAGGACATTACTGTTGTCTAAATACAGTACGTCAATAATGTTGTTATTATTGTACAATTATCTTTTTTTACCTATTGTTCTGTACTTAATACGTTTGTGGTTGGTCTAAAATAGAAACTGGAATTTAAACGTAGGGATGAAGCTAAACCCATAAAAATACCGAAATATCCTTACGGACTAATCTTTGCGGCAATACAATGTGTTAAAGTTCCATCTATTTACTCGAGTATTTTTTTTCAAACAATTCAAGACATGAAATTAAAATTCCGTTGTATCCAACAACTAATTCGCAAAATTACGTAGGCCTACAATGTAACAAGTCTTGTAGGCAGCAGTTGTTTTTGTTGTTACCTGATGAATTAACTTATTTCCCACATCTTTTTGCCACTCCTTTACGTAATCCTGGTGGAAACTCAATTACAGATGTTGATTGTTTTATAAAAGTAAATGATAGGATCAATAAAAGTGGAGGTCGTTTAGAACAGCATTCTTCAGCAAACAAAAATCTTTATTCGGTTGCCCGCTAGGATAATAATCCCTTTAGGTAGTTTTGTTTATTATAGCCCACTACTGACATCATAGACGGGCAAACAAGTGGAACGAAATAGGAAAAATAATAGCTCCATGCACGCATTGGCTAAAGTTAATACTAAATGCATTGTAACGGTTATCTCAAAAGTAAATAAGGAGAAATGCCAGCGCTTATAAAAACAAGCAGAATTGCGCAATGTCGGCTTTAGCATTAGATGGCGCATTAGGAGATTCTATACACACTAATCGATTCGAAGAAATAAATGGCAATACCTGTATACACTACACAAACTTAGTTTTCTTCATCTTATGTTTGCAATACTGCTTAAAGTTTAATTTGGAACAAAATACATCATTGACTGACCTCTTGATTAATGATTCATTGCAAACGTTTTTGGTAAAATACATGTAGATGCATCACTCCATCTGATTTTGTACAAATTCGTATCCTTACAAGTTAAATATACTTTGAATGAAAGAAACTTAAAGATGACTTGACTGCATCCGCATGCAGACATTTTCCTATGACATACATTTTTGATAGATAATTAAACTTGTTTTAACAACCTTACATATCACATGCACTTTTCAAATCGTTGATGGGACATCAGATTTCAGCAGATGTTTGTTAGATACAAGATGCGTATTGAGCGAAATATGACTTTTTTTAAGAATTAAAAACATGTACAGGTACCAATAAGCCGTCGTTTATACAAAATACATGCATTTGCATGTCACATTTCAGAAATTAATTTTTTTTAAACATACGTTGTGATGTTCAATGGTCAATGACGGATATGTGGTGACTGTTGACAAGTTAAGTAAAGGTTAAATAAAGAAATTACTCCATAAAAGTTTAAAAAGGGTGACAGAAAAGTAATTCGTGGCGCCTTGGCGAAGTCGAAAGTAACTGGATCAGTCGATATACATGTATAGACACAGATCCATTTGTAAGAAATCGCCTTGTTATATAAAACGTTATTGCAGACAATCCAATTGCATTCCATGCCATGCCTTCTATCTTTATGTTATTACTACGAATTATTGCTACGAATGTCACGAATTTGGAAAGATAAAATAAATGCATGTACATTTCGTCAAGCAGGCTGTGACTTTTAGGGCCCACTGTACTGCTTGCACAATATTGTTCGTGCGCATATGAAAATGGCGGAAATCGTAAAGCGCACCATTGCAACAGCAATTCTTCCTATTTTGCTAATGTTTTCACTGTCGTTTAATGGTCCCATCATATCGGTGTGACAAGTTTAGCAGAAACGCGATTTCTAAACCAACATTTGACTTATTACGGACGACCGAAGAGGATTATCGCAGGTCACTTTACGAGGTGCTCAATCTCGCCGTTATAAAGCATTTATGGCCCACTTTGGCGGCAGCGTGCTCACCAGCCCGGCTATTCGGATCATA
This sequence comes from Rossiulus vilnensis, assembly GCA_034700785.1. Classification (NCBI taxonomy): domain Eukaryota; kingdom Metazoa; phylum Arthropoda; class Diplopoda; order Julida; family Julidae; genus Rossiulus; species Rossiulus vilnensis. The sequence continues at coordinate 19,015 of JAQIXS010002150.1, forward strand.
ATTGAGGTGTTTGTATATGTGCTATAACATTTGTTTACAATAAATTAACCTGAGCGCGAGTGAGGCAGGCAGGCATCCCAGGAATGATCAGTTATACCGAAATTAGTGCGCATCGGCCTATTTAACAATAAAAACAAGCATTTAAATCAACTTTAATTGCCCTACCAGATCATCTAATTAGACATGGAATCAAAGAACGCGGGGAGCCAATTAGGCCTTGGCTTCTTCCCCGGTGCATCCATTAGATACGAGATGCATTAATCAAATGCAGGAGCCACGAGAAGAAAAAAAAATATTTATTTAATTAGATTCAAGTTGCCAAATGCAGATGAGAAAGCAACGAGAAGCGTTGTCTTTCTATAAAATGAAAATCTGTAACAGAACCTGACTAAAAATCTGCCAACAGAATATTCTCATAAATTGTTTACCAGCGATTAATCAACCTACTCACATATCTACTGTATATCACCAGCTCAGAATATACATGTATGTCGCTAAGCTACAAATATAATTGAATGTAAAATACTCTGACAAATGATAAAAAGGAAGCATCTGGTCACCTACACGTTTTTGATTCCCATTCAATCGCTGCTAAGTGAATGCGGAATAAAACTTTGTTTTCAATATAATCCCAGGAAATACAAGCGCCTCATAGCTTAAGAAAATATGCGCAAGAGAAGCAAACTACATGCACTTCACCTCACTATCTACATTCTACTTTATTTTGTGTTTGTATTGCATTCATTTTATATTATTTATTTATTTTGTGTGCCAGATATGTAGACATGTCAATATAGGTTGATTTTAATCGTTCATGCATCGATGCATTACTTAGAAAGTAACACATGTGCATGTCTCTATTCCCTCCCCCCTTCAAAAAAATGCCTGATGGTCGTGGCATAAAGAAGACCCAAGTACTCAAATAAAAATCAACATTTTCACGTTTTTTTCTTATTCTGCCGGAAGGAAACAGCGAACTTGCATATATATATATATACACACTGGAGAAGTGCGTGATGAGATAACGATGTACATGTACCCATTTGATTTTGATGGTTTCGTGAATGTGTTTATCTATACATCACTCAAAATTTGTAAGATCTTGTCTTCCATGAACAATGTTGTTCGAGAAGCTGACAACGTTATTTTCGAAAAAAAGGACGTGTTATATATGGTCAGTTGAACATGTCCATTATTACTTTTCGAAGCTTCAATTCAAATCATTATCCTAATGTCAGTAAATACATGTAAATGTGGTAGGAATGGTTGTTTCCACCTCGTCTTAGTGGTCACAAAATTATCGTTAAATTGAATTTCTAACAGCTTAAAAGCTATCAGTTGTAAATCATGCATTCTAAAGTGTACCGAGATGTTAACAGTATTGCCAATGCATGTCTATGTATTTTCTATCAGATCATCCAAATAAGATCGGAAACCATAGCAAGATGTGAATGACAATTTTTGTTCAAAAAGTCCCATTCTCAGAACCTCCTGTCTTGACCTCAGTGAATAAGTTCTTTTAACTCACAATTGTAAGGTCAGCCTTACAAACACGGATGCATTCTCTACAGGTTCCTGCAAACGTGTCGTTTCTCGCCACAACTTCAGCATTCATCGCTAGAAACTGACTCGACTTGGCATCTCCGCATCTCGGAGGTGGAGAACGTGTTTCCATCAAAGGTGCATTCCTCGGATCTAAGTGGTCAGCCAATTCCAGTGTCCACTTCGCTTTCGGATGCGTGCACTCGGTGCACTGACCAGAATCGCAAATGGAATAATCATCGGTGGTGTACAACGCGTGAATTGGTGCAACCACCGCCAATGAAGTCAATGCGTGTCCCACATATGCGACCCACGCTTTTTATCTGCTTCAGGCTTTAGTGATTTCGCTCGCCTGACCAATGAAATCCCTCCGGTAAATCCTCCAGCCAATATAGGCAGCCACCATCCATCAATCTTGAGGAAGGTCTCACAACAATGAATGGAAAACAACACGTTGGGGCTTGTTTTCACTCTACTCCAATGAATGTAATTTAAAAACCGATATATCACGATATTCCGGGAAACGAAATTAATCAAACTAGCGCACGCTTCGCGGGTTCCGAACACAAAACGCATGGATACCCCACGACAAATCCGTTCGCATCTCGCTACAAATCAAGCCGTCAGTCGAAGAAACGATACGCGTACGTGGCATGAAACAGTCGAATTTACACAAAATAATAACGATCATAAAACGACACTTGCGGGGACGGCTTAAAAGTTTTAGAAACTGGCCCACCTAAAGGTATTAAAATGCATTTTCTTCAGCAAGTAGATATCCTATTTAAAATCGGAAAAGGTCATTTTGTGAACAATTTAAAGCACAAAATGCTCGTGACACGACCAATTAAACATGGTTAAAAGTAATATAGCCTAGGTCTATTTGAAGTGTTCTGGCTACGAGCATTTTTACCATGGTGGACACATAAGCTTGGCCGCCGTGATTCACTCTTAAATAAAAACAAGATCGCAAAGGATTTATGTTTGGCTCAATGCGTCAATGCGTTTTCTTTAAAATAGTACTGAAAGTAAACGCCATGGGCGAAATTGTTTTACAACACCAGTCACACTTGGGCAACATTATGATAAACAAATTGGTTTAGAAATTAATTTCTTCCCTCTGCATTTCGCCAAATTTCCTAACCTAATTAAGCCTAACCTAAAGATTAAACGTTTCACATGGGCCTAATGCATTTTTTATATCATAATGATAGAAGAATATCCACGGACTGAATTCGACATTAAACAAACTTATCAAGCTAGCTAAGATCAATACATCCATTTTTAGTCCCTTGACCCTTATAACTTCGTAAGATCTGCAACGATTTCAAACGAGATGGACGCCCTGTACACCGACCGATCCTATTAATCACTCCGGTGCAAATCACACAGCTAAAACACTGGAGACGAGAAACGTCAGTGCTGAGCACAGAAGGTTTTTCACGATTTATACACTCGGGTAGCATTTGGGATAATTAAATGGGAAGCTGAACAGTTCGCGGTTTTGGGAAGTATTCATTGTTTTTTTTTCTTTAGTTGACAAAGCACGAATAACCTGAAGTCAGGAAGGAAAAAAAACGAGTTAAAACAATGAAAAAAACTGGGAATTCGTTATTGGAATTGGGCATGTTAACGTGATAAGCACTGCGTCAAAACGAACCGCCCACACATCCCCTATTTCCAGGGAACCATAAAAGTAGTCAGTTATAGTCCTATCAAGTAAAAAAGTTGTCTCAATATGCGTATAGATGACACATGTGAGCGATTTTATAACTAGAAACATTTGAATTATCGCATTTTGCAGAGGAGATTGAACTAATCCACACTGTTTATCAACACCTACGTGTAACCTTGAGTAAATTTTAGAAACACAAGGTGTCCCTAGAGTAATCGAATATTTCAATGGAAGTGGGTGCATTTTAAACGAAATCGGTATAGTTACTTATTTATTCGTTTTTAAACATAGATCGTCGTTTTTTATCAACCTCTAAATGATTTAAATTCAATGTAATTCAACTCAATATACTATTGTCAGCATGAATATGCAATGGAGTAGGGGGTGGTTTCTTTTTAGATCCATAATTCACTAATGGGTAACTCAAATGATGGAATTTTTGATTAAACAACCCACATTAAACAAGATACATTTAATGAAATTAGGAAAATGCTGAATTAGAAAATAATCTCCGAATTCATAATACGTTCCTTAACGCAACGAATTGAAATTTGCAACTGTGGACACAAGTTGATTTTTGGGCAACCTATATGCATAACAAACCTGTTCCATGATCTTTTACTCTGAGAATATCAATTGCAAGGGTTGAAACCATATCAAAAGTAGTATTACACCAGTTCTCTTTCAGCTAAAAAAATTAGAAATTCGCCACCAACTACCAGAGATAAATTCAATTGATTCTTGAAGGTAGCTTCACACTCATGCATTAACCAGGATTTGGATTTGAGTCAACAAACATATGAATCGCCTCGTTCAGATAAACAAAGTCTTCGTCTGTGTGGAAGCAAATCAAAACATCCCCTACCCCGTGAATCTACCGATGAAATAGAGAAAATAAATCCGGCGCACTCGGTGTTTGTTAATAAATTTGGCCTGTTTGAAATATTAATAAAAACCGCCAAACCTAATTTTCTCGCCGACGTGTCCCCAATTTGGGGAAACTCGAGGGGCTCGACACAATTGTCAAATTGGTTTAGGCAACAAAATGGAACAAATTCCTTAAACACCGCACGCTGGAGCGATTGGAGGATGTGCCAAATATCGATTGCGATGGCGTTGGCGATGTCACGCAGCCGAGGAGCCATCATATCTCTTATTTATTAACAACTTTTGAAGCCATTGCCCCCAAGATTATCCGAGGAAAGACCGAGAAATGAGAATGTGGGAGGCTGGGATTACCGGTCGACTCCATGGGCCGTAATGAAGGGAGTCAATGAAGCTCGTTGGAAACGAAAATCGCAAGCAATGGCCCTCTTAAAGGAATCGCATTTACGCAATGAGAAAGAAACGAACGTGAAAGAAAATCCAACGATGCCAAATTCATAATTCTCTCATTAAAAAGATTAAATCTTGAATGGCATTCAATTCACGACGAAGGTCCCTCGAATTAATTTCAAATCGAATGCGAGCGTGGAAAAGGGAGCGAGAAGAATGCGATGCTTAATTATTTTCTCCCAATATGAGAATGAAAAAGCCGCATTGGCAAACACGAGCGTGGTGTGGTGGGGGATAAAAACGAAATGAGAAACCACCAAGAAATCACCGAATAAGATTCATTTCAGCCAAAATACATGAAAGCTTGCGGTTTCGCAGAGGAGGTCGATTCAGGTCCGTGCTAAAAATCTTCCCTGACCAGAATGATGCCCACATCCTTGCTTCGTAAACTTTATTAAAAATGCTAAATTTCATTTCCTTTCTCGAGAGGAATTGGCCGTACATTATAGGCTCAGTATTATTTTTATTATTTTAAAATATCCCGTTTATTTATAAATGAAAGTGAAAAAAAAAATGCGACCTCAGGAAACAGCTGATTCCCTGCAATGCAGCTTCCAAAAGAGGTAGCATTCCATTTTTTATAAACTCAATTTTCTTTATACAACAATCAGCGGGACATTTTCTAATTATGAAAAAATAACGCAGGCTCTAGTGGGCAGTCAATTATATGTGGGAAACAAGTATTTCAGGCAAAAATTTGGGATGCGTTTGCATGGTGACATGGTGTTGCATCCTTTTGGGTCGAGTTAGGCACAGGAAATATGGAAATAATTCCAATTGGGGTGAAAGACACTACGTTTACATGCACTGTTTAACGTATGTTATCTTGAATAAAACTATGCATGTAAACACCTTACCGTGTGATTT
>JAQIXS010002151.1:0-24415 GCA_034700785.1 Rossiulus vilnensis
AGTCGTATATAATAAGATAGAAGTCATGGACAATTACATATCAAAAAGCAGCATTCATTTCTTGTTTTACTTAACCCCAAGTCCCCAATAACACCGCGCAATTAGTGAGAAAATGTATGTATTTTGATAGTTGTAAGCAATCGATGATGAGCGAGCTTACATAAAATGAAGTTCACTAACACTTCGTTTTTATATTTTATTTCCATCAGTACGTTAACGCGAAACGATTATATGTATTCTTGTCGGTCACATTTACTAGATAGAACTATATTAATCTTGCTACACTTTGAACTATTGTAATTTCACACCATAACAATACATGCATTTTGATCGGAGGCATTTTCATTAATTGAATATACAAGTGCACATGTATTTAGCCGAAAAAGCTTCTCCATCGATCATACTTCATATTCCTGTTAATGCAGTACATGTAGCAGGCCTATTTGGCCAAGTACCCAACACCCACACATGGCATTATGCCAAATTAAATTTTACGATTCAATACCAAACTTATTTATTTCTATGTATTCAAAGTTTACTAGGAAACATACAGTGAATGCCATCGACAGGTGCATTGGTCCAAAACTAGGCAAAAACGTTGAATAGATACATAATCAAAAAAACAAATTTCTTCTTTCTCCAAAGCAGTCAAGATACTGTATAATATATATTGAGCATGCATAAAATAAATGCTTATAAAAGATGCAATTGAATAGTTTATTAAATTCCGATTATAATACAGTATATACCTGATTTTATTTTTTAACCACTAACACAATGCATTAAACCCTTATGCAATTTATTTACGGTTCTGGCAACTCGTGGGCCACAAGCGGTTTTAATTTTGGGTGCAAATTGTAATTATTCACAATCCACTTGAGTGTTATAAGGCGTACAATTTGTAAACATAATTATCGCAGAGTAGAATAAAAAGCATAAACAGAATTTCATCGTGCACACAAACTTACCAAATGTAGCATGAAATCCAAGTTGAAATTACAAAGATTAGGGAAAACCATAAACTTGCACTGGCGCGCAGCTCGCCATTTTATAAGTGTGAAATAGACGTTCCCTGACATGATATTTTTGGAAATCAGAGCGAAAGATACTACACGAGTGAGCACAACACGCCACTTAGCCAAAGCCTAAAAAAGAGCTAACAATACCCCGTCCATTTTTAGTTAAATTGTTGCTAAAAAATGAAAAGCAAGCTGGGTCAGCTGCACCAACTGATTCTCAAAAATGCGACGCATTACATTAGTAACGCGCTCAGTAAAAGAATGTTCACAACATTAATCGCTTGATTCATGCCAATTGTCAGACATGAAAAAATACCAGAATGCTACACACACAAAAAACACGTTTCATCCAACTTCTTTAAATACACCTTCTTAACCTTAATTTAAGGCTGTTTATTAGACTGTAACGTTTGCAGTGCTAAAATGTGGAGAGAATGCTTTGGGAAAACTAGTTAACCGCAGTTTAAGAGGAGTTTGGTCATGCGTTTTTCAATTATTTTTTTTTCTCTCTTTGTCACAAATTGTCCATGAAGAGCTTTGCTCGAAAATCACATTTGCCATACAAAAATCTGAAATGTTTGAAACAATATATGTAAAAATGAGAAAATTCACATCAGCAGTTTTTTTACGTATTAATTTTTTATTTCATCCAAAACCACGTCATTTATAAAAGTTTCCAATGATCGTTAAGATTAATTACATGCATTCGTGCAAAACGCATGTATGTAAAACTAAATAATGCCTTCGAAAATGCATTTACTAAAAATTCCGGGAACAGCATGACAAAATATTGCAGCATGCCATACATTAATTTAGTTTCAACTTAATTTAAACTGCAAAAGCAAAACAAGATAATGTGTTAATTGTTCTTGCACTCGGGAGAAATATTGGATGGATACCAGCAGTTAGGGTTACCCAAATTACGATACCGAACGCAAATTTGATACGAATCAGAACACCTGTTTCGTGCAGGCACTTACATTTGGATTAACACTAAGATTAAGGGGTGCTGATGTGTTTTACTGATTAGGATCATCAAATCACGAAAAGTGGTCCACGAAGGGGTACTTGAGACCCGAATCGTTGAGCATAGTGACAACCCAGGCGTCTTTGGGCAGCTTGCCGCTCTGGAGTAGTTTGACAGCCGCGCACACGTTGGCGCCGGAAGTGTAGCCCAAGAACAAGCCCTCCTTGGAGCCGAGCAGCCTCATGTACTTGACCGCCTCCTCGTCCGATACACCTATGGTTTCGTCCATTGTGCCGAACTTGAAGAGCGATGGAATGCAGCCATAGCCAGATCCCTGCAGGAGGTGAAGGGGCTTCGTGATTGCCTCTCCCTTGATCACTTCGGCGCCTTCTGGTTCCACAACGGCACAGAAAACGTCGGGGTTCTGCTTTTTCAGGAAACGAGACACCCCCATGAAAGTGCCTAGGTGCGGAAAAATCCGAGTGTTTCAAAAACCCGTGCAAAAAAAGGCCATGCAATCCTTTATCAGAAACCCCAAATTTGGCAGAGCAACTGACGCAAAATTCAGATAAAATCATGCGATAAAAGTCATTTTGTCATCAAATAAGATGAAGATGGCTGATATCATGGCAATGATGGCATGGAATAGTGGTATTTCTTCATCTTGTTTACTGCCGAGATCGCCTGCGTGCTTACTTGACATTAAGATGATGATCAAAACAAACATATACAGGGGTAAAAACAAATTTTGCAAGCATGTGTGTGAGTTGAAGCGATATAAGGACAAAGCTCTTCTCGGGAAAACATGAGTTCAAATATCCCAATAAATTGTCTCGGATGTTGGAACCTCGAGAACGCATGTGACTTCTAGTGCTTTGCAGATCTGTAAAATTATCCATTTTGAAATGCTTCGCGCTCGGAAAAATTTCGCTTATTCTTTAGTATTCTTTGGCCGCAATAATAAATCATAATTTTTAAAGTACAATACATTCCCAAATTAAGTTATTATAAATGTGCAATCATGTTCATGTTTTTACATAAACTATTTTTATGGTCAGCAAATTGGACAGTTAAAAACACTTAATTTGCTATAGAATTTATTAAACGACTAGCGGCGATGACTATAATTTGAAACAATTATAGTTAACTGAATGCTTACGGTATCAATCGCCATTAAACATTTAGTGATCACCTGATAACTGATAACCTGGTATACACATAGCCATGTTGAATTTCCACAATAGCTTCTATACAATAACGAAGTAGATTAGGTTTACAAAATGTGAAATAAAATATTAAAAATTCTATTTTTATTTCTTTTTGTTACTGATGTTTGTTTGGATCATTTCATAACAATTTAGACGAATTCAAAGTATTGTACACTCAACCACTAGAATCTCAAATTGCATAATACCAGCTAGTAAATGGATAGTTGAGGCAGAGTGTAATGATAATCTTGATAAATTTGCGAAGTTTTGCATTAGTTTTCCTAATCATTTCTATAAACGGATAAATCTTTACTGATTTATACTTTTTGATAACCGCCTCCTATCGACTGCCTATAATTAATTTAAATATAAGTATGGCTAATAGTTATCAGTTTATCGTCAAACTATCAATCAATCAGTACATAAGGAAATTAGAACAACTCCATCCCCCATTGTCAAATCATTTTGCAATCAGATTATCATATGGGCGATTGGCTGCACAACCGTATGGTCGCCTTTAAACATCGAAAATATTTTAAATCAAATTATAAGTATTTTAAACCGACCAATTTTCTGAAAATTCGATAAAGCGTTTATCTCATTTCTAAACAGGATTTGGATAGTTGTTGTCAGTCAAAGCACTCGATTCTATATTAAATCGACTTCACCCCAATTTCGGATGAAGAGTGTCATCACATAGCTTATTGCTTTGTCAGTTCACGAAGATTCCCCAATAAAAGAGACCGCTAAACGTCCAATCCGAATTACGACCTGGAGTTTACATGTATTACTGCTATGCAATTCGAACTGAGCTTTGGACAGTCATATGTTTAGATATCGGTGCCAATTAAAAATTGGTCAGCATCGCAAATTCGCCGCTAACGTACATGACAGCACCGTATCATAATTAATCTTTGAACGAAGAACTTTTAGGGGCGATTCCTGCTGCTGGTCCAACGTAGATGAAGACACTGGAATTTGATTCCAAGTTGTGTGTATAAGGCAAGCAAGCAGTAGTATCACATTAAGCTGAAGAATGGCTTCCAAATATAGTCCCGTTTTATAAGCGCCGGAGAGCGGTAAGTCTGGCACCACAACACCAGCAAACGTACTGTTTTCGTAACCAAGCAAGTTTAAAACTGCTTTCAGACTGTCTTTTATACATTATTTACACTGGAAAACGTTAAAAATGTAAATAACTCGATTACACGCGTCCGTATGATTTTTTTCAGGGTTCTTCCAGAAATAAAACTGTCAACTTCTTAGATCTTATCTTCAGGTTTTTAAACAAATTCTGAAAATGCAAAGATATGACATTCTACATTTCGACCAGCAGGAGAAGGATAGGAATTCCCTATTTCTATATACATGTAGATGCAGGACTGATTTGGTATAGTTAATTGCAGGATTTTTCGCAATTTTTCCATGCCGTCAAAATTGTTCAAAGCCATTAAAATTTTCGAGTAGATTATCAGTAAACTGCCGAAAATAGGTAGACCAATATTATAAGAATAAACCTCCGAGGTCTTCCATGTTTTTCAAGTCAGAGGGCACCATGTTTTTTTACCAATTTATGATTTACGTGTCCACTGCGAGACAACTGCAAGCTTCCGATTTAGTGCGATCGCATGTTGAGGACTGTCCGCGGACTAGTCGAATGAGCGGTGCTGTCATGCTCTCCAGAAGTCAACGAATCAACGCCCAACCTCAGCTCTCATTTCAAGCTGAAGCTGCTCGCTACATACCAGCGGTGCCGACGGTGGCCACGAACGCGTCCACGCGTCCCGCGGTCTGCCTCCAGATCTCTGGTCCAGTGCTCTCCTCGTGGGCCTGCGAGTTGCAGTCGTTGTTGAACTGGTCGATGTAGTAGGCGTCCAGCTCCTTGATCAGCTGCATTCCCTTGGCCTCGGCGGCCTGGACGTCGGCCAGAGTGACGTTGCCCGGCTTGCCCTCCACCTGGTCAACGCACACGCAGTTGGCACCCAGGCCCTTCATCATGTCAGCCCTTTGCGGGCTGTTGCCCTTGGACATGGTGACGGTGAGCGGCAGGCCCAGGACGGCGCAAACCACGGCCAAACCGCAGCCCTGGTTGCCACTGGTCACCTCCAGCACATTTGCCCCGGGCTTCAGGGCACCACTGTCGAGGGCCCTCTGCACCATGTGCAGGGAGGATCGGTCCTTCACGCTGGCGCCCGGGTTCATGAACTCGCACTTGGCCAGGATGCGCCCCGGGCCGGGCCAGAGCCTGTCCAGGGCCAGGAGGGGCGTATTGCCGATCAGGTCCAGGGCGCTGGCCACGATCTGAGGCTCGGCTTTCGGGGAGCTCATTGCGACTTGCTCGGGAATCGAAGAAGGCGAGATGTGAGATCAAGTAACTTGCTGAACGACTGTGAAGCGTCCAATTCTGCGATTTCGCGTATATATGCGAGCCTCCAGACGCGAGAAGAGCCAATGGCATGTCGTGAGAACTGGACCACAACCAAAACCGCGCGGCCAGCACCGCCTGCCTTCGCCCTGCACCGGCAGCGAGAGGAAATTGAGCACACACAAAAAATCAAATCAACAACGAAAATTAGCTAATTTCGGGATGATCGCGATGGGATAAATATAAAAACTACGTGTATCTAGGGGCCGTGCATGCTTGTCGTCCGAGTTGCAGGGGAGGGGGAAGTCTGCCGAAGCGTGACGATGTCCGACAAATATCCCCACACAAAAATATATGTACTTGAAAAGTGCTATAACTTAAGGTGATATATGAAGCTATACATGTAATGGTGACGTTAAGCACCCTAAATTGCAAAATAGGTTTTAAATCACCATGTGCGTCTTTAATACTGTGCTACTATATGACACTAGATGACTGAGTGGTTCTAGTGCAAATGTCTTGCAGAAGGTGCTAAATGGCATCCCTAAATTGCAAAATAGGTTTTAAATCACTATGTGTGTCTTAAAAACTGCGCTGCTATATCTGACACTAGATGAGTGGTTAGTGCACTAGTCTCTTTAAGCCACTGGTCCTAGGTTCGATTCCCGGATTAGCTGCAGGTTCTTCTCATTGAATTTACATTTCAAGAAATGATGTCAAGTTAATCTAAGTTTGTGTATACATGATTTCCATCACTGCTTCCAATGAAAAATGTAAAAATATAGCACCTCTGTGAAGATTCCAAATGGAAAATTTTATAATAAAAAATAATAATAATACAATGTGTTGAACCGTTGTAGTCGTTTTATAAAGCACCTCGAAAGGTTTATTTTATGCATATAATCTTTGAGGTTACAAAGTATAAGTACACCATTACATCAGTAAAAAGACAAACTAACTCCACCTGACCACAAAGGCTATTCAGATCAAGTCGAGCTTTGGAACACGTCGGGTAAAAAGTGCAAACATCCGACATCTGGTATTTGTGACATGTAGAATCCCCACAGATTATTAAGCAATCAAGACAAACCAAAGACTATTCAAGATTATAATCACCCCACCATACAACCACCAATGGAGTAGGCCTACTAAGGGGAAAGACGGAAGAATTAATTTAAAAAATTTAGCGGGATTGAGAGCACCAAAACAATTTTTTTTGGACGTGCAGGGTAGGGTGCCATACTCGGACGATGGACGGCTCCCAACGGCAACAACCATGCACTTCTTACAATAGAAGTTGGGCTACTGATCTGGATCTTTTAGTCATTTTTTTCTGGATCCGTGCCTGGTTGGAGGCACGTCAATCGCCAGCAGGGCAACAAATCTTGGGTGGTGACGCTATTTAGTGGAAATGTAGTAATTGCACAATATACTGTCAGCAAGAATTTGCAACCCCCCCCACTAGCCCTTGGACAGGTTGCGATTTAAGTCGGACAGCGATTGGCCATCGACTTGGAGAAGGAAGTTTTAGCTCTTTCGTCGAAGATATCTTGATGAACCTGCGTTGGTTAACTATACCTGTTGTTTTTCAGATCTAGGCGGAAGTTGGCAGCCTTTGATACACATGTAGTTTGCCACATTTCAAGGACATTTCAAGGGAGCTTGTAAATAATGCCATACATGAACTGCATATTAATTACGAAAAAAAATGTTTACCGTTTTTATTAATTGTGTGATGCGAAGTTGGGCTTAATTACCGCACCTAATAACAACAAATGCCATAATTGAAATTGGCATCAACTTCTCGCATCGACACAATGTTAATGCAGGAGCTACAAATTCTAGCAAAATAATCACATTTTTGCAGTCGATAAAGCTTGTTTGCATGCAATCAAAATGTTATTTGCGCATCCGAGTCGCATACAATGTCTTTATCAGCGATATTTATATGTTCACGCGAGTTTAGTTCACATGCTACTCGATTCACTGTTTACAGTACTAATGCATTTCACAGATTCCACTTCACGAATAAGCATTGAATAACAACCTGTTGCATTTGTAAAAATATGTGTGGTAGATGCTTGGCGAAACAAAAAATTAAAACCCGTATGCGAAAATTGAGTTACTTGGCCTATATTTAATTCTCACTCTAAATGCTTAGATGTCAGATTCCATTGCCAACGACGTGCGTTAATTTGACCCACAGATGTCATGCAGGCAATGGCAGCTTTCCAAGTACCCTGAAGAAACAAATCAAAGAAGTGCATTGAAAGAGGATTTCTAAGCTCACTAAAGAAATGCTTTGTTCGTGGCATCAAAAACAGCTCTATTTGAGCATGAGTTATGAAAGGATCATGAGTGTGCCGCTATACATTTTTACCAGACGATATCGTATCATTACTCACAGTCACACAGGAATCGGCAAAAGAATCATCCGTTAAATTCGCATAAAATACACTGTGGAACCCTTGCTCCACATTTGAAGCACCGTTTTTCGTTGCCGTTTTGCAACCAGCGTATTGCAAGTTGTTACTATGGAACTTCACCCAGTTGCCACCAGAATGCAATATTTGCTGTGGATGACCGTAACTGATGCTATCGCATAATGAACAAAATGCATGATTAATTTAATAACATTTTCTACAATGTTTTAATTTTAAGATATTTCTTGGATAGAAACAAAGAAGGTAAGTCGCAGCCCATTTCAAGGAAAACATGTTTATAGTTTAAACACGGATACGCAATGTAGCCTACATGCATGTAGACTTGTATAGTGTAGATGTATACATACTGTGTACATGCAACATTTTCATCTGAAACTGAAGTATATAATTATTTCGTTTAATAAATTCTGATCACCTGATATTCGCTGAGAGCGAAACTACAAACCATACACTATAATAATCCTGACAACTTTAGGCAATTACCCGGAACCAGACGACCTTAAATTAATCATTAAAGGGCAATCAATGTCACGACTGGAAGAGTATGAGCACGAGAAATAAAACAGTAGATGGTAACACGTTCGATACCACAAAAATAAATCCTTTATTCTATAATGCAGCAAATACGTACTTACAAACTTCAATGAATACACCAGTGTATCCACCTATACCTAAATTAACCTAACCTTACTTAATAAAGTAAGTATTTGCATCTGAGAAACTTAGTGGGACTCATTCCAAATCAATGAACATTCAAAAGTTTGTAAATCGGCTGTTGGTATTTTCAGAGTTGCCTTCGAAATAACGAATTTCACTTCATCTCCCCTTAACAATCAGGTCAGACAAGAGGGGTATTTGCAATAGGCAACTGAGGCAAGCACAGGTCCAATGGCTGGTGGTAACACATTTTTAATTGATCATTAACCTTAAAATCGCCCATAGGCACCCTGTACAACGCTACTAAATCTTTAAAGGATAATGTAATAAGGATAATGGGGAGGCTGTTGTACCAGCTTTTTCTCTTCCGGCTCTCGACAATTGAAAAGCGTATACATGTAAATAGGTTCTTCCTGTTTATATCAAAACTCGTTTCTCAATAAGCTAATTTCACCCAGGTTTCGAAGCGAGTTATTAATGCAAAACTCTTTCTTGGAATTCCTATGCTGAACGAATACTCGATATCACCATTTCCGCAACCTTTTCTGTAACCAGCTGACTGTGTTTTTAAAGCGAAAAACATCGGGTACCACACACCAGTGAACGTCGCCATTAAATGGCGCACTTTTTTTACCACAAAAGTAATTCATCTGACTTTTTAGAGTACGGAAGAGACGACACAGTAGTCATTATACGGATAATAAGACTTTTCTATAAGTTCCAACGTCGAACTGCTTGCAAAAAGAAAGACCAGTTCGAATTAAATAGTTTGGAGTTCAATCAACGTATTGAATGATAAATTCTGAATCTAATACTCTTTGAATCGAATACTATTAATTACATGTAATAGTGTTTAAAAGTTATTTTTAGTTATTCCAACGGATAATTCCAGAAGAATTATGAAAGTGTTTGTATGCAAGGAGAGAATAGTGGCATAATGCTTTATTATGAAGAACCCAATTCCTCCCTAAAAGACCGGAAATACAATTTTACATAAACAGCTGACTAATCCAATTATGTACATGTAGGATGCATACAACTTTAGTAAAAGGATTCTATAATTTTTCCAGTAAAATATAAGTAAAGTTTATTTCAAAAAGCTATTTCTATATCCGCTACACTTTGCTCGTGTTACGTTACCGGTTTAATCACAAGTACATAATTTGTTATCAGTATTTGCGCAACCGCACAGGGCCGTGCAGACCCAGTGAGCCTAGGCCAGAGGCGGCCCAGGCGATATAAACAGATGATTTTCCTAGATGGACGTTTGCCAAACAGAATAGGCCGGTGGATTGACTTGTGCAGTTAAGATGCGGAAATAAAAGATCATTATGGTGAAGTAATTTATTACGTTTCTTAAAAGATTCTCGTTATTAGTTATACAACCGCAGTTACCACATCCAATTTGCTCTACATCAACCTTCCCCTTAATACACTCGTGTCATAAGCAGAAGCAAACCTTAATCCCATTTTGGAAACAAAATTCTAACAGTAAAGAATTTTTTCTTTCACATACCTTTAAGTTGTTAAATCAGGGTATGTTTTAAGCATTTAAGTAACGTGCCAACAATATTCAAACAAGCTTTTGTTGCCATAAGGTGAAACAAATTCATCGGGTCAACACATCAAGGGAAACAATAATTACACTAATTTTTTTCTTTCTCACAACGATAAGCTGTTCAATCAGGGCATGTTTTAAACACGAATAATTAAAACTTGTTAATTATTAAAATTTGAAATCGGACCCGTGCGCGGGATTTCAAATAGTGTTATTTGATCAGTAATCCCCAAACCCTGGCCTGTTCTGATTTAATACATTAGTAAAACGTCAAAACTTCTGAAGTGCGGGCCCCTTTATTGGCTCGCTACCCGGCATGGCAGGCCAGCATTTCCGGCTTGTACAGCGCGGTGTCGTAGAAGTTGTTCAAATCGACAGCGCACTCCTTGTCGTAGTCCTGGTGTGGCATGTAGTCCTTGCATTCGTCATTGCGCTTGATGTCCCAGGTGACGCAGTGCACTCCTCCTCCGAACTCGCTGAGGGTGCGCAACGGACATGTGATGACGTCGAAGCCCAGGTCGGTGAGGAAGTCGTACATCTTGGTCTCGCATTCCTCGATGATGCAGCACTTGGGGCTGACGGAGAGCAGGTTCATGTTCAGGCTGGAAGAGCAGACTGCGGTGGGTGTCAAGCGCTCAGTGTTGGGTTCGGGTGCGTAGTAGAGCTTCCAGTCGTTGTCGGTGAAGATTTCCATTTCGGATGCGAGCGGGGGGTAGTGTCGGTTGATGAGCACCACTCCCTCGGATCCGGCCGTGGGCGGGCGCAGCGGAATGAGACCCACATCCAGGTGGGGTCCAACGTTGGTTGGATAGTGCAGGGCGTGGAATCGCAGGTGTGGGAACTCCCTTCTCAGCCACTGGATGCCGAGGTTGTTGGCGGTGGAGCCCTTCTTGTAGAACACGTCTTTGCCCAGCTTCATCATGTCGGCCGCGTCGAAGGCCACTTCCGTCTCGTTGAGCGCCGTCCGATAGCCGCTTTTTGCGAAACGCTTTATGGCAGCGTCGTAGCCCTCGTCCCAGTAGCTCAGGTCGAACATGGCGTCCTGGCAGGTGGGGGGTGGAGCCTTCTTCCAGAGCACCCTATCGTCGGCCTTCCAGAGCTTGAGGATGGTGTTCCTGTAGTAGGCGGACTCGAAGTAGCGGGCCCTGGAGGCCGTTGGTGACTCCAGGATGGTGTTGCCTAGGGTGATGACCACGTCCCTGGGGCAGGACAGGCCGAACTGGTAGTAGCGGCGGAACCAGGGCGTGATCAGCAGGTGGTCGAAACTAGCCTCTGGGGCCCTGCACACGACCACGGCCTTTTTGTGGACCCTGGTGTCCTCCAGCTGGTTGTTGGGCGGCGCCAGCATCGAACGCTTGCGCTTAGTTGCTGCCTGGTGTCTTCGTCAAACTCGCTGACGGTGGTGATGGACACCTGCTCGCCCTTCAGTAGGTGGACCAGGTTGGCCAGCTCTTGCTGCGCCTTGGCGATGCGCTCCTTGGGCCGGGGACCGATCACGTTCAGGTACTTCGAAAAGTGCTCGTCGCGCACCTCGTTAAAGGGGTGGTACGGATCGAACTCGGGGTAACACATGTTGGCGGCGTTGCCGACCATAACGGTCTCCAGGTCGCCCCATTCGGTCCAGGCGTTCACTAGCGGTTGGGTCATGTTCGGTGTTGAGTTTGGAGGATTTGCGAAGTCGGTCCTGTGGACAGAGCTGCAAAGACGAGCGGGAATTCATCCATCTATCTCTCCATTATGCCGAGGTCTCACGAGAGTTCAGCTCGATTGAAAATTTGCATTTTAGAAGAAACTGTTCAATTACCGTGTTTTCTCTAATATAAGACGCATTTTTAAATACACAACAAACAAAACCGATAAAAATTGGGGTGCGTCTTAGAAATCGAGTACAAAGCAAAATGCGATCATGTTATAAGGAAATATAGTAAAGCTTGTATTATCTTAAGACATATTTTGGAATATTTTTTTTATACGTTTTCGACCAAGAATGGGGGGGGGGAGGAACAACAGCATTATAATCCGAAGTTTATTATGGAAATTATTGCTTTGCATTACACACCTCGTTTTGATGCATTGAAGTGTTGCTTTACTTCATATGTTAGCCATAAGAGACAAAAACTTAAGCGCGTTTTAGATTCAAGTACATGTACATGTAATACTATTTTTTTCCGGAATAACTTAGATCTAGAGAAAATACGGTAATGCGTTAGTCCATTCGAACCGGATCAAGATCATTACTTATACATGTAGCTATTCGAATGCAACGTACCGAAGTACAATTTACTGTGATGCGATTTACTTTGCTCAATCAATTTTCATAAAATTTTCAAATTTTCAAAAAGAATAATTTGAACTAAAAATACTTCCAACAGAACTATAAGCTTCCCTGCGCGTTAATTTTAACTCTAGTTTAAAGTAACTTTTAAGTATGGTATATTATGATGATTCGATTTTAAGCATGAATCCCACTACGGAAAAATTCGGCAGACACCGTTCACTTATTCTTATTAAAGTTAACCGAGAACCCCGTTTTCGGGGTTCAATTTTAAGATTCCCTCCTCTACCAAGTTTATTTTATTATTTTTTCATATCGCTCACCGGTTGCAATTTTGAGAAAATGAGCGATTTGTGCAGTGTAATTTGCAATGTGTTTACATGATCTTTGCCTTCGTTAATCGGACACATGCCCATTGAACATGTCTATTGGTTTTCGAAATTATGTACATTTATGTTCAGTGTAAGTACTTGGCACGTTCGATAAAATTTTGAAAATTTCTTCACACAATTTCATATCATCGAAATAACTACGTTCGGTAGCTGACGACCAATGGATTTAGCATTGATAATACATAGTTGAAGAAAATCTGCGCACAGTTTGGGCACACGGTTTTTAGTAGTTTCAGGAAATCTATATATCAAGGAATATATCAAGCTTTGAAAAATCTGATAAAATTGTTCGATTTATATTGGGCCCATTGCACATTAACGATTATCTTTCATCACTGCATTCTTAGCACAACAAGCTACCCTGCATAAAGTACAATTCAGATTAATTTTTTGATAGCTTTTACCCAGAGAATCGCTATAAAAATGTTAGCAAGAGTATGTCTACATTATAAACGAAACTGATTCAGAAAGATTCAAAGTTCAGATTTTCACTCGAGAATTTATCAAATATGTGCAAAATTAAGCTTATCACAAGTGATGCTTTCGATTGCTTGGTTGGAAGCAAGATGAATAACGGAAATACTATAGATGTAATGGTCTTTTATACTTGCATTTTACATGCAGTTATCCCGTAATTATAATTAACCATATTCGCTAGAGATGCCAAAGTACAATTACAGAGCAAATTAGCCCAACATTAAATGCAGTCTCGATTCAAAGATTTCGCATAGCGTTTACATTTCATTTTCTCCGGAAATTGTAATAATTACAAGTGACTTACGTAATTAATTTTTAATTTGATGTGTAGTTAGTGTACGATTTATGTATGTACCTATTTTTACAATAGTAATTCCTGAAAAAATTATTGCTATTTAGATATATCTGACGGGTAAATCCGGGGTCATTAACGAATACTAGTCCCGTTGTTGCCAATTGGGCTTGAAATAGATTACGGACACCGCCGGTGCCTCAGCTTAAAGTGTCCGCATGCAAAAAAGCATTTATACTTATGAAAATATGTGCATATCGACGCAGGGCAAATATTCGGAAAAATCTTCAATATTTGTTAATCTTATATAACCAGGAAAATGTTTCGGAACCTACATTTTCAAAAAATAGTTTTACTCGTGGCTTTAAATTCCCAGCACATACGAATCAGCCCAGAATCAACACTGCAGATTCCAATTCAGTTATCTTTGATTTATTGGCATATATTACAGGCATACATGTGCATTTATGCATAGTTATATTGGGCCAATAAATCATATTCATAATCCTTTCAAAATTGCTACACTCAACTAAAATATTTGGTGCCCCATTGTAGTCACGTTTTGTTCGACAACATAAGATCAGGACTGCCCATTGACTACTTGGCAATCCATTGTGACCTCAAATGGTTCAGAAGCCATAATATTATGATCACACACCAATTACATTGTAATTTACATGTATAAGAAAAAATATTGTTGTGTAAGATTGGTGCATATGCTGTATATTCCTTTTAACGACTATTGGACAAAGGTTTAAAAAAATAATTTTCTTAAATATTTGCTGCATAAATGATGGCATTCTTAATTCCATGTTTTTTTTTCCCTTGAGCTATTCATGATTTTTCGCCCTAAAACAGGCCTTAATCAATTCATGGGACCCAAGCACTGCTCTAATTTACACTTCCCTGTATTCAAACAGTACCATATAATGAGAAATATGTGAATCAATCGTTTTGCAGTTTAAGCTTTTTTTGCTAGTGGCGAATTCTTTGGAGCCCACGGGCTTCATAAAATGGGCTTGTTTTACTCTCACCAAAGAAATTATTTAAAAGGCAGATTCATGTATTCATGATTCATGTAGTAGTTCCTTAAATTGTCGCAGGACTCATTGCAAAAATGCTATCTACCCCTCAATTCAGTAGCAGTACTTGTGCACACATTTTAAAAATAACTTTTACATGTAACTGATATAATTTATCAACATCTTGCGTTTGATGCTGCTATATTTTTTATCTTACACCTACAGAAATTTGATCCTCTCGTTACCCTGAAAATGCGACCTACAGTTGATGTACCTCCAAAAAATATCAGTGCAAAGAATATAAGATGCATTTCAAACACGCTTATCCTAACGATGTCTCATATAATACCTTCCCCTTCTGCAAAAACTTATATTTTAGAAACGACAGAAAATTTCAACTCGTGCTTTTCACTGATTATCTGATATTTTGAAGCCTATTTAAATAAGTGCCAAAGAAAACTTCGCGATAAAATACATTAAAATAGAACAGTTTATACACTAACAGCATCGAGCTAATTAATAGCTTTGCTTTTCAAAATGTGAAACACTCCCTTATTTTAAGCACATTTTATTGCTTATGTTGCACCAACAGTTCAACATGGAAGTGGTGCAGTAATTTCTACTCAATGTCATAAGCTTAATTTACGTAAGAAGCTACCATCGTCAGTATCATGCAGGCACATGTATCCAACGAATTAAAATATATCGCACCCGTCACTAAGAATTCCTTGCTATAGATCGCTTTCACATATCTTTTGCAACTCAAAAAGGATTTAGACTATTTCTAAAAATAGAAATTGCAAACACTCGCATGAGTGGAATCTTATATTATTTATACATGCAATAGTTAATGTTTCTCAAACGTTTACCAATTGCAGAACACTCGGTAAGTTATTGATGCGTTTACGCACCATTAGTCGCCGATCATATTTTGGTAGGGAGTAGGGAGTAATGTGAGGTCCGCTTCGTGCTTCTACAGCATTTCTAAGGCAGTTGACAGGATTAATTTTTAGAAAAAATATGATAAATGCTGATAATGAAGAGAACGCGTATTTAACATCATTAGAGATACACATATATGGACTAGTTACACCAAGTACAGAATTCAGGTGGGTGTACATGTTGGCTGAAGTCTTTGAAGTCAGTGAAGTCCCATTGAAGTCTCTGAACTCCTATTGTAGTCACTGAAGTCAAGAGGGGATTCCCGGTTCCAGTAATAGATAACGGATTGGAAGCATAGTCCGTGTTCGTATTCGCAATTGTTTGTGAATTTTAAACAATGAAAACATACTGTACTGCTCGTATTAGTGAGTATTAGAGGCAAAACTGGAGCTAAAATCCATGGAAAACACCAAACTATGAGTGGCGTGAGTTGCACAATTTGTTGAAAACAATATTCGAACAATATTTGAATTCAAGTTTATGAAAAATATGCAAGGATTCATTACAAAATTACAGCTTATTCTCACCAAGATCTGTCTTGTTACTCATTAATCTTAGCGGCTGAAGCCTGTAGGTGTATCTTACTCAGCCAACCCCTATCATGCCCCATGTAATGATCTCATCTGAGTCCCATGTAGGATGTACCCTTGCACTCCTATCTCATTGGCTCTGCTGTTGCGCCATAATCATACATTATTTCTAAGACTGTATGCTTTAATAGGGGAATGGACGTTTAAAATGGTAAAAAAATAACGATTCCGAAATGTTAC
Source organism: Rossiulus vilnensis (assembly GCA_034700785.1). Taxonomy (NCBI): domain Eukaryota; kingdom Metazoa; phylum Arthropoda; class Diplopoda; order Julida; family Julidae; genus Rossiulus; species Rossiulus vilnensis. The sequence goes on from JAQIXS010002151.1 coordinate 16,389, forward strand.
TAAAAGAAATACACTCATACCTCGCTTAATGGCCTAGATAGGTTCCTTTAAAGCAAAATGCTGTATGACAAAACATGTCTTTACATACAAACCTACATAAATTACGTGAGGTACGTTCCAAATACTGCTAAAATGTATAAATTTAAATATTTTTATATAGAACTAGTTTTTCATTTGTTCGATTGGTTCAATTACAAAATAAAAACATTTATACATGTATTATACAACAAATTTCAATAGTTTGATGAATCTGGTCTCAGCTGAAGTAAGCTGTCACATGACAAATTCACTTTAATTAAGCATACAAACTATGAAATTTTACTTGTTATTCTCTATGAAACAGGATGTCCAGGGTTACACAATTAAAAAGTGTAAAAAATAGGTGTAAATTGGAGATTCTAGTGACTTTCATGTATGCATGTTATTAGGTTTATTACTTTTGGCCGTATAATGAAACGTTATGGGATGTAAAACGAAACATGGGTATGAACATAAAAACCTTTATAGCGAAACGCCGTATAGCGAGGTATGAGTATAAATTCAAAATTTTCTTATACAATATTAACAACAACAACAACAACAACAACAATAATATTAACACTTGAGAATATGTACAAGAATGGTAATATTACGTTAAGAAAAACACACCCACAACATGTAACGTCCATAACGCTTTCATGAACGGCTAATGTAATTTATGGACAATCCTTTAGCTGGATATAATACCACACAACATTATTTCGACTCATTGAATGATAGCCTGAAGTCATCAAAATCCCATTTAAGTCAATGAAGTCACATTGAAGTTACTGAAGCCATTGAAGTCGCAGTCAGGTAGGTGCACACGATTTCTAAGAGATGTTAGCCCCTCGCTAAGTACATTACAAATTATGCATTTTGGCCTTCTTTATCAATATTTTCTATTAATAGTAATAACTAAAGATTAAAAAAACACTGGAAACTTCACATTTTAAATATAATATCCACTCAATGTTGGTTAGCAATTTTGATATTGAAGTCACTAAAAACAAATTTTGTAACTGGATCACCAATAATGCACGCTGGTGCACTTCTACAATTAAATGTAGCAAGTGAAAACCAAGCAATTGAACTTTAACTTTGCTTTTTATTATTATTATTATTTTAAAAATACCGAATATAAATAAGCTTATTAACAGCTCGTGAAACGCCCTTTCAAATTTCTAACCAGACCAGAAATGTCTTGTTTTTTTTTTTGTTGTTTTTTTGTAAATAATAAAAGTAATAGCCTGCCTGATTCAATCAATTAAATGAGAATTCCAACGCCTATTGGCATTCAAAAATTACATGGATCCGAATGTGCTCGGAGTTCTGGCAAACTTCAATGCAATACCAGTAAAGTGTGTGTCGTAAGAGCAATAGTTTCAATGGCTGATTTATATGAATGGAGTGCTAGCCTATAAAACATTTTATAGGATTCTAGAATAGGATATTTTATAGGTTTGGAGGAATGACTGTAATTTTTAGCGAGATTATTCATTTCTCATTTTGGAAATGCCTTACTACCCAGCAATGGTGAACGCCTAGCATTGCCAGGCAGATAGCAGGAATTTGGAAAAGTCCTCGACGTAAAGCGACCATTTTGTTAGATGGTGTCACAGCTACATATGGGTAATCCCAGAATCCGAACAGGCCTCACCACCATCAGAAACCGGTACTTGGTAGAACGAAATCATTTTCTGTCACACATCAGAGGAACTTCACCTACAGTCTCGCGCTTACAGTACCCATGCAACACCCAATCAGGAAATGGAAAACGGTGGCTGATACGAATCACCTAGCGCCAGAGTGCCACACTTTAATGCCGTAAAGCAGTTCCGTGAGTGGCTTCGGGCCGCAAGTGCCAATCGTGAAATAACTAGGCACTGGCGAGATTGAAAACTAATTAAGGGCTGAATAGCGGAAAACTGGACTCACCCATCTCAGGTGTTTTCGGATTTTCGCAAGGAGCGATTCGTCGTTGGGCTTGTTTTCAAGGATGAAGGTGCTCCGCTTCGGCACCCCGTTGTTGGGTGACAGACTGACGTCCAACTTTCGCCGAAACCTCTCCATTTCGTGAGGCGGACGCACGTGCGAAAAAACGCTCCAAACTGCGGTGGTCGAAGGTGTCTTCGCTCGGGGCTGCTCTTAACTGCGGATGGTCACACCTCAGCCATGGATCTCCGTTCGTTACCTGACATCATCACAACGTGGCACACCCGCGCATTTGATTTCTAATCGATGGCGAACTAATCCTGATTTTTATCTTATCGCGATTCCATTCACATTGTTGGCCTATGAACGCGAGTTGGCGATTGCGTGGCAGACGTCGAAGCTCCTGAAAAACGAACAGAAAAGCAAAGTTAAAGAGCCGAAATGAACGCTGCTCCAGAGAAGCGTTCTATTCAGCCGCGCACCTGGCTCACGCTAACCTTGGCCCGGAAACACATATGTTAGCTTTTTCCCATTCGAGTCCATTGTGTAACACTTGTTATTATGCCTAAATGAAATGGCGGCAACGGCGAATCCTGCATTTATTGAGCAAGGACGTTGTTTTTGCGAACAAATCAATTGTGAAGTTGTTTGCTCATGCACGTTTGGGGGAGGGTTTTCGAGACGGATTCAAGGACTGCCGTGAACACGGCTTGGAGCAAGCAGGGGAAGATTAGTGAGAATTGGCAGATAAAAGGATTCATTAGATAACCTTCAATATTCATTTCAAAGGAAAATGATAGCGCACTATCGAAAAGCAGGTTTTTTTTTCTTGTCCCTGATAATATTTGTTTTTTTTTTTACCAGGCGCAATACCGCCAGCATTGCTAATATTTGTTACGCTCGGAATACAATGACACGTACCCTGCCACAGATTGAAACATCAAACTATAGTTGGCGGCAAATTTAATTAAAAATAATTAAGATCGAAACCTTCGTGCGGTTTGGTACCGTTGCCGGACCAGAAATGCCAGAAAATCCCGATCCAAAGGAACGCCCAACAAGCAAAAACGCTATTTTTCTTTCAAATACTTGTACGAAATTGCACACTTTATTTATTAAAAAAACCTAAATAATTTCAAAATTAACCCACGTTTATTTTAATTTTTTTTTTAGTTTTTACAAATTAATGGGATTTTTTAAAAACAAAAAATTTCAAACCCTAGTGGAAATATAAATTTAGAAAAAATGTAAAAATGTGTAATTATTTGCCAAATAGGTGGATCCTAATGCATGTAGAATATTCGACAATTGTTTGTTTTCTGCAAGCCAATGACACGTCTAAGGTGCCTTAAACGTCCCCTAAGATTGTTGGGAATGTTGAAACTATCTAGATAGCTAATGCAGAGAATTTGACCAAAAAGTATTTTGATACATGCACAGGCCTACAAGTATGCCGTAGCTATGTTGCGTGATCAATTTTATATTTTCGCAACATATATTTCAATATCTTGTTGTTTTTATTTAAAAAAGGTTTGTAATCGCCGCCCTTTATTGATTGATCACGTCACCACGATAATTCGCGATGTTTTCTGAAATGCGCATTGACATGGTAATCATTGCCAAGTTTTCAGGGTATCACAGTCGATGAATAGGAAACGACTCATGACGCCATCAGTAAAGTCTATATACTTTTCATATTCATTACATTTACATCACTTATTCGTTTATTACGCGTCTCATTCACACCTCTGAATTATAATTCCAAAGCGCTACAATTTCTGACTTGATTTAAGATTCAGAAATCAAATGTATCTAATCCCTAACATCATCGTCAAATTGCATAAATATCAAGTAGTATTGTTGCAACTGTAGCTTATGTGTATGTCCGTTTTAACGTCAAAACGAGCTTTTGAGTTTTGTAATTGCAGGGAATGAAAATACTACCTCGATAGTTATAACGCTTAAGCCCAACCCAAAACGATGCAGCCATGCAAACAAATTACACATTTTTGCTTTAAATATTTGTTATACTTGCTAGATTTATTTTACAATATAGAATTGGTTGTTAGCGTTACGAAAAAAAAAAGGCAACCACATGTATACAGCGGTAACAAAATAGTTATGACCATATAATTGTAGTCGAGACCAATTCTTCGCTAGGAAAAATATAGCAAGTTGCATGCATGCAAGTACATGTATAGCATGGTTGACATTGAATTGGCTCGATCAGCCTTAAAGTTTCCTTCCAACGCAAAGATTTAGTTACACGACAAATTAATTGCCGATGAAAAATTTAATGACCGTTAACAGCAACCACGCTGTGAGATTTTCGAAATGGCAGCCTTCTTTCTACCATATAGCCTACCTATAAACATTATACCAGGAGGCAACGAGATGACAAGGTCAGAGATCAAATAAAAGATACTGTTCAGCGAATGGTTTAAACATGTACAAGCAAAATCTGCGAAAAATGGGCTTTCGACAGCATTGCACGATGTCATTCTGTTAGAAATGTCAAGGTATATCTGCTGTCGTAATGAAGTTTATACAGTATACATGTACATGGGGATATACTGTACACATGTATTGATATACAAAATCATTAATCATAACCAATGTCAGAATTGAGCGCATGCGAAGTTGTGGTGCAGGCTCCACTGCTTCATTAAGCAATTAAGTCTGTTCACAACGGTACTAAGATGTAAGCACAAGTATCAACAAACTGCCAAGTGGTGAAATCACGTGCCAAATGCATAAATCTTACGCAAATAAATACATGTAGACTTGCCCATGCATACAAGATGCATGCATAAGTATTTACTCATTTTTGAAGTTACAGAAGTTACAGAAAATGAATTACATGAGCCCAAGCGGCAACAGTGACTTCCTATCCAGGGGAAAAGCGTGCCTACCTGAAACGTACTCCTTACAATTAACACATTTATGCTTCGATTTTTAAAATTTTATTTTAACTTTTCTCCCAGTGTAGCCTACAATTGGGTGCAATCTATCTTCCATCAAAGTGCCTATCATTTGGAAATGTGTCGTTTATTATAAATAAGTAAGTAAACATGGAAAAATTCGTTATAATGCAACCTCTGAAAATGTGTTACTTTCTGTATTTAACCTTCTGAAGATAGCGAACAGAGGTTGTACAACGGATTTTTTCAATTTAAAAAAAAAACTAAACTAAACATTTTCAAATTATGTGAAATTCGATGAAAGATAATGGACGGGAAAAATATGTAATTGATATTATATATTTGAAGCAAAACTAAATGAGTGAAAATTTCTTGGCATGATGGCCAACTGGCCATATGTTTGGCTCAAGTCTTAACCGATTATATTTACAAATTAGGAACAATCTTTTCAAGCGATATGAATTTTACGATTTAACTTTACTTTCAAAAATGTAAAGTTAAATTGTCTGCCAAACGTTTACCAAAGAATATGACGTTTATGTATAATTAAGGGAAAAAAGAATCATTGATGTCCCTACAGCATGGCAGAAAACCGTATGCATGTTATAGAAACCAAAGATTTGATATACATGTACGTCAGAAACCAAAGATTTGATATACATGTACGTCAACTCACAACCAATGTGAATTAGCTCGACAAATTCTGAGTACTTCAGAATCCCGAATTGCCAGCACCACCACCTTAAGCAGATGTCAATTGGAATCTGTGAAAAGTAAAGGTAACTGTCACTCATTCTTTCAAATGATTACGGACAGTTTGCATCATTCTTAAAGACTGGAATAATTACTTGGGGATTACCATCCCGGACGATATGCACTGGGATATGCAAATTAGTAAAAGCATATAGTAAAGTAAGCCATATGTCATATTCTTGCCGTCAGTAGGATACTAATGTAAATTGAAATGCGATCAATTCCAAATTAAAATTAATTCGCCAATAACACATTAGCAATCTGACGCTGAGTAAGTTCCAAAGTGAAAATCTAAATTTTTAATTATAACAAAATGAAATCCGAATTCACTACTTACCCAGTCGGTGAAATCAAGGCCTGTTTATCAGTATGCTAGTTAAATTTAGACTAGCATAATCCGAAAATAGCCATTTCACATTAGTTTACGCGATCTTAATAGCGAATTTCAATCTCCAAATCAGGAAATCTATTCTTTAGCCAGTGTGTTACCAATCCTTTCATTGCATCAAGATGGCCATTGAATAGAGCAGTAAATTCCGCTCATCAAGGCTTTGAAGAATAACAGGTGAGAAATGTAGAGTTTCTAGAATACACTGTAAGCGAAAGGACTACACCTGTTAACTTCACGGAAATCAAACCTTCAACATGCCTAATCGAGAACACAGTGCGTAGGGGTATTGTTTATCGTGGGGATTTCAAAAAATAAGCATTGCCATGGTTTTATGCACAGATAAAAATAGCTGATGTTGAAATGAATAATGTGTTCATAGATCTGATTAATAAAATTCTATATTAACATTCAATAAAAAATGCGACATTTTTTGCGCGTTAAAGTCAGGCGTAGCGACATAATAGGAAATTCCATTCTATCACGTTGCTCTAACACAAGAACAGGTAAACAACAATTGCGTAACGTGATGTTAGTCTACATGTATAAATGTCACGGTCGCGTCGGCTTACAGTATAACCTTGTCCAGCGAAAAATAAGTAATTCTAACCATGTCATCATGTCAGTCATTTAATAACAAAATTTCGATTAAAGTCGACGTTCTGCAAATGCGTTATCTCTTGGTCATTTAAAACATGATCCTGTACAGTATTTGACAATCTAGACATTAACTGTCTTGAAAACGTGATATTTGCTATTCCTGATAGGAAACGTGAATCACGGTTGTATTTTGAATTGAAAATATGCAGTGGGCCTACATGTCTCTAGTAAATATACCGTATAGATTTCCTACATTAATTAAACTTGGCAAGTTTCCCTTATAAAGATGTGGATGTAGCTTGCTATTATTATGATTTGCCCTTAATTGCAATTTATATACATTGTATAAAACTGGTTCGAGATCTAATGTCAGATTAACTGCTTCTAATTTTCTTCCGTAATTTGGACAGTTAATCATTATTATTTCCTACTTAAGTTATTAAAATTTACATTAACGAGCCAAACGTTTTTACAGTTTGTCTTTATTATCAAATACAGTACTTGAGATATTTTTCAGATTCAAACAATGCAAATGCATTGGTCTTTGTCCATTTTGCTAGATAAGCTCGATTAATAGTACACAATTAATACGGACGTGATCAGTGCTCGACAGTTTCAAACTTGAAGTCAATTACTAATGTCTTCAGAAAAAAAGGAATGCAGCATCTAATACTGTAGTTAAGTTATCATACCGACGACTTTTTTAAAACAAATGTCATCTTGTGAACATGACAACTGTAAGGTTATAAATAGTTCTGTTGTTTCACAAGTTCAATTATTAATCCTAATTGACCTGCCACAATCGGATGGTTACTATACGAGGTTCAACAAGTATCAATAACCGCTCAGCAACGATAAGCTTCACGATAATTTATATAATCGATTATACTGGACTATGGCTAGCATCGTCTTACAGCAACCTTTACATGGAGTCCTGGGCTCAGGCATCGAACGAGGCATTAAGGTTTCCATATGAAAAGGGTATCATACGGACATTTTGCAAGTTATTTAGGAGATTTATAATAGGAGAACCCGGATGCGCTTAGCCACGATTAGTGATTGAGTTATCGAAAGAATTTAGAAGCATGGTGTAATTTGAGCTTGTGAAACTTGAGATGAGCCAGGATCCAAGCCTTACCATGAACCCGGTGAAACTGAACACGTTTCATAATCCTTCAGTTGCAGGTTTGCATTAGCAACAGTACCCGACTGTACTGATGACCTGACAACTATGAGGCGCCGTTTGGGACTTATTACAAATCTTATACATATAAAAAATTTGACTGTTAAAAATATTTTTAGTAAATACAAATATTTTTGAACAGTATCAATAAATATTTTTAACAGTATCAAAAAATATTGTTTGAGTAAAAAATATTTTTGCATAACATGAAAAAATATTTATATAGAGT